>MU716439.1:53727-84420 GCA_026770625.1 Nicotiana glauca
TTGATCTATTAGCTGGAAAAGAATGCTACCATTTCTTATATGGTTATTCGGGGTATAATCAGATTGTTATAGCCCAAATGATCAATAGAAAACCACATTTACGTATCCCTATGGCATGTTTGCATTCAAAAGAATGCCCTTTGGTCTCTGTAATGCATTTGCGACTTTTCAAAAGTATATGATGGCTATTTTTACTGACATGGTTGAAATATTTGTGGAAGTGTTCATGGATGATTTTTCTATGTTTGGATGTTCTTTTGATAATTGCTTGATGAATCTTGATAAAGTGCTTGCTAGGTGTCAAGAGATGAACTTGGTCCTAAACTGGGAAAAGTGTCATTTCATGGTACGTGAAGGTATAGTCCTGGGGCACAAACTGTCCAAAAGTGGTTTGCAGGTGGACAAAGTGAAGGTGGAGGCAATTCAAAAACTACCCCCACCAACATCAGTCAAGGGCATTCGCAGTTTCTTGGGTCGTGAAGGTTTTTATTGTCGTTTCATTAAAGATTTTTCGAAAATTTCTTCTCCCTTGTGCAGGCTGCTTGAGAAAAATGTCTCCTTCAAATTTGATGATGCCTTTCTGAAAGCATTTGAGGAGCTGAAGGGAAGGTTAGTGACTGCACCAATTATTGTTGCTCCGGATTGGGAGCAGCCATTTGAGTTGATATGCGATGCAAGTGACATAGCTATTGGAGTTGTTTCGAGGCAAAGGAGAAATAAAATCTTTCACTCCATCTACTACACGAGCAAAACTCTAAATCCAGCCCAGATGAACTACGCAGTTACTAAAAAAGAGTTGCTTGCAGTGGTGTGGGCGTTTGACAAGTTCAGATCCTATCTATTGTTACCAAAGTCATCGTCTACAAAGATCATTCAGCTATCAAATACTTGTTTGACAAGAAAGATGCCAAGTCGAGGCTGATACGTTGGGTCCTCCTCTTGCAAGAGTTTGACTTAGAGATTCGAGATCGAAAAGGGACAGAGAATCAAGTGGATGATCACTTGTCTAGAGTAGAAAATCGGAGCCATGTAGCTGAAGGAGGGTCAATCAAAGAAACATTTCTTAATGAGCAGTTATTGGCAATCACCTTAAGCGAAGCCCCGTGGTATGCAGATTATGTGAATTTTATTCCAAGTGGGGTGACACCACCTGAATTGACACCCAATAATAGAAGAAGGTTCCTACATGATGTGAGGCTCTATATGTGGGATTAGCCATTCTTATACAGGCTATGTGCAGATCAGTTGGTGCGAAGATGTGATCCTGAAGAAGAGATGAATGCAATACTGCATGACTGTCACGCTTCGCCATACGAAGGTCATCACGGTAAGGATAGAACCACCCAAAAAGTTCTACAATCAGGTTTCTATTAGCCAAAATTGTTTAAGGATACACATGCCTTTGCTAAAAAGTGTGACACAAAGAAGCACGAGATGACGCTATAAAATATTCTGGTAGTGGAGTTTTTTGATGTTTGGGGGATTGATTTCATGGGACTATTCCCATACTCTAATGGTGATAGGTACATCATGGTGGCGGTCTACTATCTTTCTAAGTGGGTGGAGACCATTGCTCTTCCCACTAATGATGCAAAGGTTTTGGTAAGCTTTGTCAAGAAGCACTTCTTCACATGCTTTGGAACTCCAAGAGTGTTGATAAGTAACGGAGGAACTCACTTCTGCAACAAATTGCTGAATAATGTTCTTGCAAAGTATGGAGTTAAGCACAAGGTTTCCACTGCCTATCACCCCCAAACGAGTGGTCAAGTGGAAGTTTCAAACAGAGAGGTAAAGCAAATTCTGGAGAAAACAGTATGTGGAAATAGAAAGGACTGAGCCGAGAAGCTAGACGACGCATTATGGGCATATCAAATTGAATACAAGACTCCCATAGGTACTTCTGTATATAAATTAGTTTATGGGAAGGCGTGTCATTTACCCATCGAGCTTGAACACAAAGCCAATTGGGCAATTAAAAAGCTGAATATGGATATGGACTTATATGGTGAGAAGAGGTTGCTGCAACTCAACGAGCTTGATGAGTTTCGATTGCGCACATTTGAGAATGCCAAATTGTATAAAGAAAAAACTAAGAGGTGGCATGACAAACACATCCAACATCGAGAGTTTGAGCCAGTCAAGAAGTTCTTTTGTTCAATTCAAGGTTGAAGCTTTTCCCCTGAAAGCTTAAGTCTCAGTGGGCAGGTCCTTTCATTGTGGTAAGTGTGAGACCTCATGGAGCCGTGAATTGCGTGATACGAACTCAAGTGGTACCTTCTTGATAAATGGCCAGAAAATAAAACATTATTGGGGTGGTTACATTGCACGTCACAAGACCTCGGTGGACTTGGCCGATGCTTAAAAAGGTGTTCAGTCATGCCGCAATATTAAATCAGGCGCTCGTTGGGTGGCAACCCAATTTTTACTATTTTCGTAGCGTAGTTTTTTTTATTTTCTCTTAGTTAAAGTAGAATAACATTTTTGTTTTGTTGTAGTTGTATAAAATATTAGGTGAGGATGGTGGGGTGTGTGTGAATTATGTATTGAGGGCTCGGGTTGAAAAAAACAAAACAAAAACAAAAATTAGCAAAATCAGCGCCCAGCCCAGCGCCCCACGCTGGCTAGGGCACTTTACAGAAGCTCAAAAATTCCATCGCCAGCCCCAGCATAGGGCGATGGGCTGGCCGGTCGAGGTAAGGTTTTTATTTGTTTTTTTTTCTTTTTCGTTTTCTTTATTTAATTAAATCCCAAACCCAAATAATCCAACCCAATTACCTATGTACACTCACAAACTAACCCAAACCCAACTACCCAAACCCATTCTTACTTAAATTAAAATAGCTAAAACCTCAAAACAATACATCCCCAAGCGCCCAGCATTCTGCCCCCTTCTCCTTTAAAAAATTTTTTGTTTTTTTTTTGTTTTGTATTCTCTCAAGTTCTCAAATTCTTTAACTTTCTCTTGCTCAAGTTACTCTCAAGCCTTAGATGTATGTTCTTCTTGTTCTCTTTTCTTATATTTTGAATTTTTTTTAGTGTAAGTTTAGTCTTCTTTCTCAAACAACCCCAAAATCCCATAGTTTGCATTGATATATCTTGTTAAATATGGTGGTCTTATGATGCACGAAAATTTGGTGCAAGAATTTGGTTGTGAATGTGCTTGAAGTAGTAAACTATAGTTCCTTCTACTCCATGTAAATTTGGGAGGTCCACCTTGTTCCACCACTGTTGAAATAAGAGAGAAAAATTGATGCCCACCAGGTGTTTGCTAAAATGCCTAAGAGAGTAAATTTGAACACCGATGAAGTCTAAGTAGTCGAGTGTAGTTTTATTTGAGTTTGGGCGAAGTGTGGGGTCTTTGGAGGTATTCTATGTTGTTGTAAACATTTGTAAGTCGTAATTAGTGTACTAACTTAGTGTAGTAATGTAGACCTTAGCTTTGTTATGCTTGCAACATAGTTAAGTTACAGGCATGTTAGACTATTTGAATTGAATGGCATAGGGAATTCTTGAGTACCTATAGCCTTGTGATGACACATTGATGCATGATTGAGCCAATATTGTGATTCTATTATGCATAGCCTTAGGTTTTAAGTGTGGGATCCTCTTTTCCCCTCACAATGACTTTAGGCAAAAATTTCTTGATGCACTCTCATCTTTGTATTTGTCATGTGTAGGTCGTTATGGCTCATGACAGTACCGCTAAAGGAAAAGGGGTAGGAAAGTCCTCTACTACCGCTCCCCTACCAAAGAAACGCAAGCAATGTGAGAGCTCTTCCTGACAAACCAAGGGAAAGCAAGTGGCTAGCGGGTTTACAAAGCAATCACAACCTCGGTTGGAATTTTTAAATCATGATGCCAAGAAATGGCATGATACTTTTATTCCATACAGGAGATATGTGTCTGAGATGGGGATAAATGTAAAGGCTTTAGAATGAAGCTTCCCCGATGTACTTGCCACATTAGTCGACAAGAAGATGGGTAAGTTCCTTGAATGTCCGGGTCTAGCAAATCTCAGCATGGTCCTAGAACTATATGCAAACTGGAGCACGAGAGATGATGAGTCGTGTGTCACAGGAAAGACCATTCCAATGCATATGAAGGCTTTGTGTCATTTTTTGGGAGTTGATAACCCGAACCCACGAAGGCTTATAAAGTTTGTCAAAATCCCATGCTACCAAGCAGTACATCACACACTTTATGGCGTTGATTCCAATGCAACATGGATGCGGACTAAGGGGGATGTTCACCTTGAAATGCTTAGGTTTGACTTCAACAAGACAGCTAAAGTTTGGCAGAACTTTGTGCAAGCTAGACTAATGCCTGTGGAGCATAATAGTGAATGCACTCAAGCTCGAGTGTGCTTAATATACTTTTTGATGACTGCGTGACCCATAAATCTTTTTGGGGAGATGGCTCGAACCCGTTTTGGAGGGAGGATCAAGAGGTTCTTTTATGGCAACATCCTAACACAGTACATGCTATCCTTTGAAGTACCGGAATACCCAGGCTATGATGAGGTGGTGGTGGCACCCACATTACAAGCCATACTCCTACTTTATTCTTGATTTGAGAATGTTGAACCTTTACCTCCTAAGGCACTTAGTCGCTAAAAAAAGTAAGGGGAGAGATTTGGGAGTTACTTTCGAGTGGAGCCATGGAAGGGCCCTTAAGTTGCACTAGGATTGTAAATAAAAATCACTAGCTTAAGAACTTCAATGCATGGAGTGTGTGTAGAAAAAAAAATTGTGCAAGAAAAAGCCAATAAGGTTCAAATAATGTGAAAAGATAAACACACCTTCTGATATTTTTTTCATTCATGCTAGTGAATCCATAGAGGTGCTTAGTTGAAAGGGAAAGGGAGCTATGTTATATATGGTGTATGACAAGTGAATGGATTGAGTAGAAAAATATATTTGATTTGTGAATGCAGTGTACTAAAGTGCTTAGGAGGGTTAGTCACTCTTCTTAAATATATCCTACCCATCCCTTAGCCTACATTACAACCTTAAAGTCCTAATTGATCCTAGATTTGGCTAGCTTAGATTATTAGAGATATATGCTACGGGCAAGCTTATGGTACGACCATGGGATGCACATGAATTCTTAGTAAGAGTGAGTGAATGTTGTTCAATTGTGTGATGTCCTTAATTTATGTTCAATGACATATTTGAATGTGTGGACTACTTTGATTTGTCATGAGAGAACTTGGTGTCATGATGGATTGGTTATGTTATACACTTTCTTTTGTTGGGTGAGTGTATAAGTTGAGGATACATAGTGTAAAGAGTCATCTCTTGAGGTAAGGTTGTTGTGGAGAGTTTCTTGAATTGGTTGAATAGTAATGTATAAACCTAGGCTAATTTGAAAAGGCGAAGAATGTGAAATTCGCATGTTCATACTTAATAGCCGATGTCGATCATAGTCCAAAGGTAAGGTGTTTCATTAAATTAATTGTGAAGTGCTCTTTCATAGTGATAAGTACGTTTTGGGGGATTGATTTAGCTCCATTGCTCGAGGACGAGCAAGAGTATAAGTGTGGGGTGCTGATAATCAGATTAAAGTATGTATATTTTGATATATATCGCCTTGCATTTTGCTCATGTTTCAATGATGTAAGGCCCCGTGAAATCCCTACTCGAAAACCCGGATCCCATGGTACCAAGTTAGGAGCACGTGAAATCCTTACTCGCAAGCTCGACGCGGCGTGGACCTTTTTGGATTGAATAATGCATTAAAAATTCAAGAATAAGTTTCCAGAAAAATGCAAGAAATGCGGTCCAGAATGCGTCCGCAAATTAGGTATGTGGACTGCATATCTACCACAGAGTGAGTTAGAATGTTGGTTAAAAATGAAGTCAGCTATGCGGTCAAAAATGCGGTCGCATAATCGAAATGCGGACCGCATAGTCGTCGCATATTCTCCTTTGAATTTTGTGAGTGTCAATTCTGCGGTGCACTTTACGGCCGCAAAACATGAATGCGGACCGCATTCTTACCGCAGACTGAGTAAGAGTGTTTAGTTTCTGGGGAGCATGTTGCGATCCATTATGCGGACCGCATGTTTACTATGCGATCGCATATTTGACTCGGGGCTCCAATTTTCTAATTTTTAACCTGACCTCCCTATCGATATATCCGGTGTTATAGCTCATTTTAAGCATCTTTCTGGACATTTCTAAAGGAAGAGAGAGGGTTTCTAGAGAGGGAAAGTCTCCCCATCAAATTACGCCATAAGGTATGACAAAATCCTTGAAGAAAATCAAGTGAAGACCCCTAGACCATCACCTCAAGAGGTAAGACTTCCTCACCGCAACTCTTATTTGTTTTATTCTCAGATATAATGGGTCACTAGTGAGGTTATTCATGGGTATACCAATGGATTCCTTGCATGCATATCAAACCTTAGAGTAGTGGGAGGTGGTGAATTAAAGAGGGGTACAAAATGATATAAATTGCACCTCTAGGGTTTGTCAATATGCTTGAACCAAGCTAGAGTCTCAATCTCATCTCTAATTCTTGATTTGATTTGTAATTCTTACTCAATAGATCGAAGTGCTAAGGGTTCTGAAAATTGTAAAAGAGTAAGGAAAAGCTTTATTGAGGTATGTATGGCTAAAACCCCTTTTTATTAGAAATTGAGCTCCGTGGTCATTACGAAAGTATGGTAAGAGTTGAATTGGCTAGTGTATTGATTGCCATTACGCATTAATTGATTAGCATATATCTATACATATTCGTGAAGGATGTGCCTCAATGTGAATAATTTACCAATCTTGATAATAAGAGAATGATGAAAAGTACAGTTATGTGTTGAATTACTTGGGCTATAAGCCAATATTGAAACAAAGAACTATTCATGCTAGCTATGTGCTCACTTACCTGTGATTTGCCACTTGAATTATCCTTGATATATGTGTGTCTATGATCACAACTTGTAAAATGAATATTGAAAAGGGAAAACGATGTGATGATGGTGGCCATGAGTTCCCCAGGAATTGTTATGATATGTGTGGGATAAAAATTTGAAGGTGTTGGCTAATGAGAATGGAGTAATGCCTCCAATGAGGTGACCTAGCCGATCGGGTCATGATCGGACACCATGCCGCACACGTGGTGGTAATGTACAGATATTGAATTTCGAATAAGGGAAATGAAATATTGATTGAGAGTAATGCCTCCAATGAGGTGACCTAGCCGATCGGGTCGTGACTAGACTCCGCTCGAAATGGCGGTGGTATTGAGAACAGTGGTGAACACGTGACAGAAATGCCCTAATCTATGTTGTGGAAATTGTATGAAAGGTTATATGAATTGCTTCTTTGATTTGCCCATATTATTTGCTTGTATCTGTTTGATAGTTCTTTCTAGTAAAATGGCATTTAGTTATACATACCAGTACAATTCAAATGTACTGATGCCCCTTTTGCCAGGGGCGCTACATTCGTGTTATGATTGTAGGTGGATCCATAGCAAACAGTGCCGATCGTGTGTAGCGGAGAATTTTTCTACTCGAAGTCTCGGTGAGCCCTTTTTCTTCCATGGGGCTATATGGTGTATCTTTTGTTATTACAGCTTTCCACTTTTGAGGTATAGTCGGGGCCTTGTTGCCGGCATAGTTATGCTTATCTATTGTATCCTTAGAGGCTCCAAAGACACTAGTGTGGGTTATGTACGGGTGTTCGGGGAGTCCACTATATATATGTTGTAATCCTAAACTTGTAATCTCCATAAACTGTAACTCTAATAGAATCCTTGAATCTAGCTTATGTACGGCAAACCTTTGTGATATGAAATGAACCAGTGATGCAATATGCACCATGTATTCTCGTCTAAATTAATCAAAAGCATGGGTTCCGTATTCATATTGATTCGGGGTAGAAAGTGTTCGGTAAGGCTTGCTCAGTCGGGTTCACTTGACTGAGCGCCGGTCGCGCCTCCCGAGGTCGGGACGTGACAAATGATTTGAGATGTTTCATATGATGATTTCTGCTAAATTATGGTATTTCTATATGTAGCAATCATTCAGATGCAATTTGGGACAAAAGGGCACAAATTGGAGCAAAATTGAAGCAAAAAGGCAAAACGTCCAATATTTTGAGCTGGTGCTGGCCCTGGACACTCGAAACGTGAAAGTGTCCTATTCGACTTGGACTCGGTTATTTTCACCCCAAGACGCCTCCAATTGATATAAAATCCACCCTAAAAACCTATTTTGAGAGGAGAACGTGATTTTGGGGAGAAAATAAAGGAGCAAAACACTTGGGAGCACGGACTTGATAAATTCTTCCATCCCTTTTCTAGTACTCATTGATTTTATACTTGAAAACATTATTTTTGATGATTGTATGAACATGAGTGGCTAAGAACCCTGTTATTCTAGGGTCATGGGTGAAACATGAATGTTGTTGTTTGATGTTTAATTTGTCGAAGTTGATTTTATCATATTGGGTTGTTTATTTAATTCTGTTCTTAATTATTTTGCTAAGTAGCTAACAGTGAAATACTATCTACGAATTTAGAGTTGAACTCGAAAGTTGGAACTCTAGATTGCATATAGAATTAATAGATCAAGTTATTGAACTCGAGCATCGGGGAACGGATTCACAATTAGGATAGACATATACCTAATTGCCTTGCTTGGTTGAAATACAGGAAGTATAAATGCATTTTGTTTACCGTGAAAATGATAACTACAATTAAATTTGTTAAATGGGACTCTAAAAATACGTGATCTATTCACAAGCTAGTTTATTAGAGCAGACGATGTTAGTATTATGAGTTTTAACGATGGGGCGGAAGATAAACGAGGTAACGACCAAACAGAGGGGCCTGCTACCCAGGCGTAAGCTTGGTCGAATAGGACTTCGAGGTCGGGCTCGGGTCGTCATGGACACTCAGGAGCAGTATAACAACTAGATATATAATCAAAATAAGCTATTTATAACCGAAATTGAGTTTGTACGATGAAGAACACATACAAAATGAAGAACACATATAGAGGCAAAGGATATCGAGATATCCTTAGTATCAGTAAAAACCAATAAGCTTTAGTAAGAAAAGAGAGAGGGAGATAGAGAGAGAGATATTATTGCACTTTGTAGAATTGTGGGAGCAACATCAGTCCCTTACAAGGTAGGGCAAGTCCCCGTTATATAGGAGAGGAAATTCGGTCACAAATACAAACATATTTAATTATGAAATAGGAAGATGTGATGGCTTGACTTGATGCCCCGATGTAGGCTTAGGGATAGGCTGACCTTATTAGACTCAACTGCATGCCTTGAGGGCTCCCCCCTTTACCTATATCTCGACCTCGAATCGGACCTTGAAGAGCCCCGGAGTAGAGGGCCAAGACGTGGCTTCGTGTCCTCGAGGTCTCGAGGTACCCCCCCGAGATTGCTCGATGGCGGGAAATCGGGTCCACTGATTTCACCGCGTACAGATAGTCTCCGCATTTCTTGGAGTGAAGGTGACAAGGAACGATAAGAAACGATTCTGAACCCTTGCTTCTTCTGATGTTTTTGTATATCAAATATTAAGACGCGTTTCACACATCATTCCTGCAGATTTCTACATTGACTGCGGTGGTTGTATTTCTTCAATATGCCTGGGATGCTTTTATAAATACTTACTTCTCCTCTTTGGATAGAAAACAAAGGATAAAAACACTTGGGAGCACGGATTTGAGCAATTCTTCCATCCCTTTTCTAGTACCCGTTGATTTTATATTTGAAAACATTATTTTTGATGATTGTATGAACATGAGTGGCTAAGAACCCTATTGTTATAGGGTCATGGGTGAAAACTATATGTTGTTATTTGAAGTTTAATTTGACGAAGTTGATTTTATCATATTGGGTTATTTATTTAATTTTATTTTTAATTATTTTACTGAGTAGCTAACAGTGAAATACTATCTACGAATTTAGTGTTGAAATCGAAAGTGGGAACTCTAGATTGCATATAGAATTAAATAGAGCAAGTTCTTGAACCCGGGCATCAGGGAACGGAATCGCAATTAGGATAGACATATACCTAATTGTCTTGCTTGGTTGAAATACAGGAAGTATAAATGCATTTTTGTTAATCTTAATTCCATAAACATATAGGCATTGAGTTAGCGTGAATAGGTGAGTAAGAATTCGACAGATTCTTATGAGAAATATCAACCCTATCAATCAACAATCCAGATTAATCATTTAGTTATTTTAAGCCCAGAACGCAACATGATTGTTAGTTAACCCGTGACCCTGGAATATTCTTTCCCACTGATTGTTATTTGAAATTGCTATTTGTTCGGTTGATTTCTAGTTAATTCATTGCTTGATAGTTTTAGCTAGTAAATTAGTGACTTTTATATTTTGTGAAAAATCTCTTGAATCGATAAGTTAATTGAGTTTGAATCAGTCAATAGTTAACCACAAGTCTCCGTGGGAATGATACTCTACTCACTACTTTATTATTTGACGATCGTGTACACTTGCGTGAGTATTTTTGGTCGCAACAGAAAATTTGTTTCAAGAAAAATATTTGGTATTGTTTTTATTATGTCAAAACTGCCCGAACTATGCAAGTTTGATTCTCACCGGATGTGGGATACGTAGGCAACCCTCACCGGGTCCAACTCCGTTTTTGCAAAAATAACCCAAGAAGAACAAAAAAGTTTGTTGTTTTTCATAAATAAGTTAGGTATTATCGTTCTTGTCTAAATGGCCAAAACGTTCCTAAAAGGACGCCAGAAGGCTGCTTTTGTAAGAATATCCACCTTTGGTTCTTTTTCAATTTCTTTTTCAATCCTTGGGGTGCTAAAGAGCCGTATTTTCAAAGGTGTTCCTTGTTCTGAAATGATTTTTTTTTTTTTTGGAAAACTGAGTCAAAATAAATCTTGATCTTTTAATCAATCACTCTATTAAATGTGCTGGATGAGCACAATCGAAAATGAACCCTTCACAGTTCTTGAGGAAATCCCTTTACAGATCCATATGTGGTGGAACAACTAAGGAAAAGTCAGCAGAAATACTGTGGTAAAGGTTCTGGGGGCTCTTGTTGGCCTTTTGAAGATCAAACTGAGGTTGGATGTAATCGAGCCTTTGAAACCCTTTTGGGAATCGACTCATAATGTGTTCTATTTTTTTATTTTGAGCTAACCCCTATGCTGGAAGAAATAGTGGGCTAGGCCGGTCTTAGTGGGAATCTCAGAAGTCTGTACCCAGTAGAACCAAGAACAGTGACTCCTCATAAGTTTTTAGATCTGCTGAGCATCAACCGAGATGTTTAAGATGGAAATATATTCGAAGGGTTTTGCGCATTCTACTTCTTGTACCAGCGTTATGGCGATCCTTACGGTTTTAAGGCACTAGATACCGGCCTAACTCATTCAGGAAACAAAGATAAATGGGAGGCACCGTGGGACTAGCTTTTATAATGGCATTCCTGGGTATTTTAATCTACCCAAGAAAAGATGGAAACATAGAATTGGGTCTTGTGGGAATGGCCGATGTCATGACTAAAAAAGCTAATGGCATCCTTGTTCCAATGATCTTAGCGGAGATTTATCGAGCTTTAACTGTCTGTCGAGAAAGGGGAAAATTCTTTGAAGGTTGCATCATACTCCTACAACTTCGGATACAAGAACATCTTTGTCACCGCTTGGGGTACATGTATTATGGCATGACTGATATGAACTGCATTAAAGAGTATGAAAACCGAGTGGTGGGTTGTGAATTTCCAAAAAGTACAGAGGCTTGGTTTGCGCATTTGAGTTCTTTAACTTCAAACAAAATTGAGAGGACATTCGGTTGGCTCCCAGTCACTAAAGTCATTTATATGTCAATTGAGGTGTGTTATTTTCTCTTAATTGGCCTCCGAAGCATCCAGCCATATGCTCCGCACCGGATGCTACGCCAGCTAGGCAGGTTTCAAACTATCCTACGTGATGAAGATTTGAGCTGACAAGTCATTGAATTGGGTCCAAAAGCTGTGTTCCCAAAAGCAAAAGTTCGTCAGATTTGGAATCGGTGTAGGTTTCTAGAGCCAAAGACTTGGGTAAAGGATATATCCGAGGTCGAGCTAGAGCCTAGTTACACGACTTGGTTTGGTAAAAGGTTTCAAGTCCATCAAGAGCCCGAAAGGCCTGCTAAAAGACCCATGTCTAGCAATTCACTACTGAGTCACGGGAGCAATGAGATTGGTTGGAAAAAGAGACAAACTACAGAGCCATAATAAGCAAATTGGAGGGACAGATCCGCGATCTTAAATTTGACAACAGGGTACAAGCAGTTGCTGATGAAGGGGAAAAGAAGAAATTGACTCAGGAAAACAAAGCCATTCGAGCCCAAATCTAAAAAATAAATATAGCTGCTAAAAATCAGGAGACGAGCCGGGCGGATGAAAGACTCATAACTGGCCTTAGAAGGAAAACATCTAAGTACAAGGAACACTTGGGAAAATCTGAGGTTAATTTGGCAAGGGCCCAGGCACAGTTGACAAAGGCCGCAGAGGGACGGGTAGAGTTTGCACGACAATTGAAAATGAAATATGAGGGAACGGTCACAAACTTGAAAAAAAGGTTAACTTCCCTCGAAAATGAGATGGCCAAACAAGCTAGGAACTGTAAAGCAGAAAAGGAACACTGTTATGCATTAATGTCCCAGTTGGAGGAAGATATGCAACAGCTGCAGGGTCATAAACATCATGATGCCCAAGTGTTAGAAGATAGGTCTCAACAAATCGGGCGTTTACTCCAAGAAAAGGGTGTCGTCAGGGTAAGGGTTAGAGCAATTGCTGAATACATCGTCACAAAGTGCCATGAATGTGAAGACATGACTCAAACCACCTTTTTCTCTACAGTGATGACCTTTGTTCAGAAAATCATGAATGACCTGGATCGTCTTCAAGGATACCTTACACACAGGCCTGTAGCGAGACCGACTAATGTCCCTCGGGCCCCTTGATCAACTTTAGAAGCACTTATGTACTCTTGATTTTTGAGTCTATATTTCAGTGTCTAGTTTTAAAGTATGTTTCGAGTTTGTTTTTAGTTTTTAAATTTCTAGAAAAATAGGATACAGTCTTTTGTAACAAAGAAAAGTAGAAGTTTTATTAATTAAAATTTGGAAAACCCCAAAAATTGTTTCTTTATTTTTTGTATTTATTTCTTGAACTCCGTGATGATCTGATTCACGCGGCATCATGATACATAGGCAATCCTAATCAAATCTGGTCATGTTTTTAAATAATTCGAATAAAAGGAAAAGAGAGAAAAACAAGAGTAAGGGGGGAAAATGATGACAAAGTGCGAAAGAGAGCAAAAGTTGAGAAGCGCCAAAAGAAAAGAAAGTTGGAGAGATAAACGAAAGCCGGGATGAAACATGCAACCATTGCAAAACATGTAGAAACACATTTAATTGTATCGGTACATCACACCCCAATGTGCGATTCCCTATGTGTTAATTGTCTCGCACTAACCGATTTGTTGTGTTTGCTACAAGTTAAGTTCTATATTAAAGTGATCTTCCTTCACATCCCTACTTCACAAGATCAAAGGGAAGCGTTGAAATGTCATCTGAGGGTCATCTACCAATAGTTTCTATCCTAGAGGATAGCTTGATCTCGGCCATCCCAACTTCAGAGTCAGCTGCTGCTGAGGAAAATAGGGTTCTACGTCTCGACATGTTGGAAATGTAGGATGCCTAGTCCAATGGTAAGGAGCCATCGAGTACGATACATGGTTTCCCTGAGCTACTTCCCAGGGCGAGTGGAACTTCCAATGTCCCGGTAAACTACCCAAACACTCCACTTTGATATCCTACCATCTTAGCCCACTTTGCCAGAACACCTTCTAAGGTTCGCCCTAGGTGTTGATTTCAGGCGTGGCCTCCAATACATTCATTGTGCCACCTTCTTCAGCTACGGCACAACCCACTTTTCCAAGACCAAACTTTGATCCATCATCCTTCAATTTTCAAGTACCATCCTTCCCGCCATAAATGGCCTATTTTACTACCAATTCATACCCCTAACAGCCTGGGTATGAGTTTACCGTGGGATAAGAGAAAAATACAAACAACCCCGAGCAGGAAGAAATTACTCCAAAAAAGAAGAGCCTGGAACAGAGCCTTAAGAATATACGAGGCTTAAGTGGGCAAAAGAGCGTATCCTACATTGATTTGTGTATGTTCCCACATGTCCACCTACCCTTGGGTTTTAAAACTCCCAAGTTTGAGAAGTACGATAGGCATGGGGATCCCATAGGTCACCTCAAAAGGTACCGCAATCAACTGAGAGGAGCCGGTGGAAAAGAGGAGCTTTTCATGGCTTATTTTGGAGAGAGACTAGTGGGCATTACTTCCGAATGATACATGGATCAGGACATATCTCTTTGGCATATTTGGGATGATTTGGCTCGAGATTTTGTCAGGCAATTTCAGTATAACATAGACATAGCTCCCGACAGAATTTCTCTGTTGAACCTCAAGAAGAAGTCATCGGAAAGTTTTCGAGAATATGTTGTTAAGTGGCGCAAGTAAGTGGCCAGGGTCAAGCCCCCTATGGATGAAATAGAAGTGGTGAGTATTTTTCTATAAGCCCAAAAGGTTGACTACTTTCAGAATATGATGTCGGCAATGGGGAAACCATTCGCTGAGGCCATCAAAATTGGTGAGATGGTAGAGAACGGTCTAAAAATGGGGCGCATATTGAATCAATCTACCATAAGAGCTACGTCTCAAGCCTTTCAAAGCAGGTCCGGAGGAGTAGCAAATAGAACATAAAGGAAGAAGTGGCAATGATAGCTTCAGGTCCAAGAAACCCCCGACCACCCAAAAATTACTTCCATCCAAGCACCCCACAACATTATTATCCTCATCAGGATGTGGCCTATTCTATGGCCCTTACCGTACGTAGTAATGAATGCCCAACCATATGCTAGGACACAACAACATTTTAATCAAAATAGAGCTCCACTTCCTAGAAATAACCCTCCCCACCAAGCTCAGTAAATTCCCGACCTCCACAAAATAGTTTCCCAACAATGCCCTTGCTACGGAACCACCTAGGAAAGTACATTTCACACCTATTGGTGAGTAATATTCTAGCCTTTTCCCTAAACTAGTCCAATTGGGTTTGCTACAACCCGTACCCCCGAATAGGAAAAACCCAGAGTCACCCTCTTACCAACCCGATACTCGATGTGCCTACCATTCGAGAGCAGAAGGACATGACACTGAATACTGTTAGACTCTCAAAAAGGCAATTGAAAACTTAATAGAGCAAAAAAAGGTGGTGTTGAAAGATTTCGAAATCCCCAATATGACAAACAATCCATTGTCAGCCCATAACAACAGGCCAGTTATTGGCATGATTTGTGAAGATAAGGATTTTGACCTGGCCCTGAAAGCCACCATTGCTATCGCTGATGTTGAAAAGAAGCCAAGGGCGGTTGCAAAGTAAGACAAGGGAGAGAAAAGAGTAATTCTACCCTTTAAAGTGCAGAAAAGAAAGTGGAAACCAAAACTGGGGCAGTACCCCCAAAAGATGCCATTATTTATGTTCCTCGGAGTCACAGGAAAGAACAAACAACATTGAGCCCTCCAAAAAGGTTCGAGCTGAACAAGGGACCTAAGATGTACGTGCCTAAAGGGACCTATGTGGTATGGGGGCTAGTAATTTCACCAAGGCTGAATGAGCCCGTGGTTATTGGCCGCGCACTGTAGAAGCCCATGATAGACCCCACTGCCATCCCAAGGAATTACAACAGAGCGATAGTGACATACAAGGGGAAAGAAATCGTAGGGGAAGTAAATGAAACCAACCAATCCGGGAAGTACCATAATCTGGAAGAATTGAACAATGCCAAGCAGAAGCGCTTCACACTAAAGAAGCCTGTTAGTGCTAAGAAGGTCGAAGAATTCTTCCGCAAAATGAAAACTACGGACTACGAGGTTATAGACTAACTCCAAAAGTGTCCTTCGCAGGTCTCACTCATGTCTCTACTGGTGAGCTCAACCGAGCATCAGAAAGTGTTAATAAAAACCTTCAACAAAGCTTATGTTCCGATTGAAACCTCTATCGAACAACTGGAAAGGATAGTGGAAAGATTCTTCACAATCAATCAGATTTCCTTTAGCAAGAATGATTTGCCCTCGAAAGGGGCCACCCACAACAAAGCCCTCCATTTGACAGTTAAGTGTGAGGGGTACTATGTGAATAGAGTCATGCTGGATGGCGGATCTGGAGTTGATATCTGCCCTCTCTCAACTTTGCAAAGAATGGAGATTGGGACAAAGAAAATTAGGCCAAACAATGTCCATGTACGTGCCTTTGATGGCATCAAGAGAGACACCATAGGTGAGATCGATTTGATCTTGACTATTATTCCTATGGATTTCGAGGTGACCTTTCAGGTCCTAGACATGGACACTTCTTATAATTTTCCCCTGGGAAGGCCCTGGATTCATACGGGGGCTGTACCTTCCACTCTCCACCAAATGGTGAAATTTGAACACGAAGATCAGGAAATTGTGGTTCAAGAAGAAGACGAGCACTCAATTTATCGGGACCCATTAGTCCTATGTCTTGAAGCAAGAGAAGGTAGTGAACATATAGTCTATCAAGCCTTCGAGGTTGTGATCGCAGACCAATGTGAAGAAGGAAGCCCGTGTCCTCAACCCTTTCTCTCAAATGCATCAATCATAGTTGCCAAGGAAATGATCAAGCATGAATATAAGCCCGGGAAGGGGCTCGGGACATCATTTCAAGGAATCACAGAACCTATTACTTTGGTTGCTAGCGAGAAGTTCTTTGGTGTAGGCTTTCAGGCCATGTCAGCTGATGAACCATGAGAAAATGAGCGGAAGAACAATGTTGGGTCTTGCCTCAGCCAATCCCACATCTGTTCGTAACATTCGTCAAGCCCAAGTACACAGAGGAGGAAGATGAGGCCTTCACGATCGAGGAAATCAAAGAAATATATGGAGCTATAAGGCAGATGTTGTATGAAACCCACATGGTCCAGTCGGGATAAGGCTCGAGCACCGATGAGGTGCTGTATATGGGGCCCAATTCCAAGTTGCAAAATTGGAAGGATACTCCATTCCCAGTCAGGCAAGAATCCCGGTAGTTTATTCTTCCCACCTTTTCTACATCATGAGTTATTCCAGGGTGTAACTCGGATGTTTCCTTTAGTTTATTGTCTTTAAATTCCAAATGTAAACCTTGTTATCTTCAAAATTCTATGAAATGAAATCAATATTTCATCGTTCATCTCTCTATTTATTCTTTCTGATTTTTGTTACTTTTTCTTATTTCTTCTTTCAGTTCTAATAATATGGCTTTAAATAACATGACATGCTTGCAGACTTCGTGCCTAGATGCAAACACGCTGTCTCATTATGAAATAATGAATCAAGAACTGGAATATGATGAAGAAGAGGCTTTTAGGGAAATAAATCGAGAATTGGAACAATTTGAGAATAAGCCTAAGCCAAATCTAAATGAAATTGAGCCAGTAAATTTGGGTAGTTCAGAAGAGGTCCAAGAAACCATAATAAGCATTCACACAGATGAAAGAACTAGGGATGCATTGATCCAACTTTTGTTTGAATTCAAAGATGTGTTTGCTTGGTCCTACGATGATATGTCAGGACTAAGTGTTGATCTAGTGGTACACAAATTGCTGACTTACCCCGATTGTCCCCCTGTCCAGCAGAAACAAAGAAAGCTAAAAACTGACATTAGTGACAAGATCAATGAAGAGGTCACCAGGCAGTTGAAAGCGGGTGTGATCAGAGTGGTCTGATATACCACATGGTTGGCTAATATAGTCCTAGTGCCAAAGAAAGACGGGAAAACTCGAGTATGTGTTGACTATCGGGATCTGAACAAAGCAAGCCCTAAGGAAAATTTTCCCCTGCCAAACATCCACATCCTCGTTGGCAACTGTGCCAAACATAAGATACAGTCTTTTGTGGATTTTTATGCTAGATATCATCAGGTCTTGATGGATGAAGAAGACACGGAAAAGACAGCCTTCACCTCACCTTGGGGCACCTATTGTTACAGGGTTATGCCTTTTGGTTTGAAGAATGTCGGGGAAACATACATGAGAGCTATGACTACCATCTTTCATGACATGATGCACCAAGAGATCGAGTTAGATGTGGACGATGTGATCATTAAGTCCTAACCACAAGATGACCATGTTCGGGACCTGAGGAAGTTCTTTGAGCGTCTGTGCAAGTGTGATTTAAAGCTAAACCCGGCTAAATGTGTATCTGGAGTCCCGTCTGGGAAACTTCTGGATTTATAGTTAGTCGGAGAGTCATTGAGCTATATCCAACGAAGATAAAGTCTATTCGGGATTTACCTCATACAAGAACCAAGAAAGAGGATATGAGCTTGTTGGGAAGATTGAATTATATCAGCCGGTTTATTGCTCAGCTAACTTCCACATGTGAACCCATATTTAAGCTGTTGAAGAAAGATGTAGTAATCAAATGGACAAATGAGTGTCAAGAAGCCTTTGACAAAATCAAATAATATCTGTGAAATCCGCCAATCTTGGTCCCATCCGAAACTGGGAGGCCTTCTGACAGTCTTAGAGAATTCCTTCGGTTGTGTCCTCGGGCAACATGATATGACCGAGAAGAAAGAGCAAGCAATCTACTATTTGAGCAAGAAGTTCATAAGTTATGAAGCCAAATACACCCTACTGGAAAGAACTTGTTGCGCCCTAACTTAGGTCGCTCAGAAGCTTAGGCATTACTTGTTGGCCTACACCACCTACCTCATCACCAGGTTGGATCCTTTAAAGTACATATTCCAGAAGCTGATGCCCACGGGGAGGTTGGCAAAATGGCAAATCCTGCTTACTGAGTTTGACATAGTCTATGTCACTCGCACGGCAATGAAAGCTTAAGCCCTAGCAGATCACCTGGCTGAAAACCCTATTGATGATGAATATCAGCCTTTGAGTACCTACTTTCCGAAAGAGGAAGTAAGCTCTGTTGAGGTAATTTCAGAAGACCCCAATGCTTGGAAAATGTTATTCGATGGAGCGATAAACGTAAAAGGTGTCAGGATTTGGGCAATTTTAGTCTCACCCAGTGGTCAACACTATCCAGCCACAGCCCGGCTTTGGTGTTTCTGCACAAACAACACAGCTGAGTATGAAGTCTGCATTATAGGCATGAATATGGCAATTGATCAAGATGTGAAAGAATTGGTAACTATGTGAGATTCGGATCTAATTATTTGACAGGCTCAAAGAGAATGGGAAACTCGGGATGTCAAGCTTATACCATACAGGCAACATGTGGAAGATCTTAGCAAACGGTTCAAATCCGTTGAGTTCATGTACGTCCCTCGATTTCACAATGAGTTAGCCGATACACTCGCCACTTTGGCCTCGATGTTGCCATATCCAGGCAATGTCCATATTGACCTGTTGGAAGTTCAAATCTGAGAAAGGCATGGTTATTGCAATACAGTCGAAGTGGAGCCCAGTGTTCAGCCACGGTACCATGATATTAAGAAGTTTCTAAATACAAAGGAATATCCCGAGCAAGCCAGTAGAGATCAAAAGAGAACTAATAAAAGGATCGCCGACGATTTCTTCTTGAGAGGAGAAGTTTTGTACAAAAAGAACTATAGATTTGGACCTTTTGCGATGTGTGGATGCACAACAAGCCGGAATAATTATGAATGAAATACACGCAGGAGTATCCAGCCACAGCCCGGCTTTGGTGTTTCTGCACAAACAACACAGCTGAGTATGAAGCCTGCATTATAGGCATGAATATGGCAATTGATCAAGATGTGAAAGAATTGGTAACTATGTGAGATTCGGATCTAATTATTCGACAGGCTCAAAGAGAATGGGAAACTCGGGATGTCAAGCTTATACCATACAGGCAACACGTGGAAGATCTTAGCAAACGGTTCAAATCCGTTGAGTTCATGTACGTCCCTCGATTTCACAATGAGTTAGCCGATGCACTCGCCACTTTGGCCTCGATGTTGCCATATCCAGGCAATGTCCATATTGACCCGTTGGAAGTTCAAATCTGAGAAAGGCATGGTTATTGCAATACAGTCGAAGTGGAGCCCAATGTTCAGCCACGGTACCATGATATTAAGAAGTTTCTGAATACAAAGGAATATCCCGAGCAAGCCAGTAGAGATCAAAAGAGAACTAATAAAAGGATCGTCGACGATTTCTTCTTGAGCGGAGAAGTTTTGTACAAAAAGAACTGTAGATTTGGACCTTTTGCGATGTGTGGATGCACAACAAGCCGGAATAATTATGAATGAAATACACGCAGGAGTATGTGGGCCGCATATGAATGGACATGTCCTTGCAAAGAAAATCCTTCGAGCTGGGTATTACTGGATTACCATGGAAAAGGACTGTTTTAGCTTCGTCCAAAAATATCATCAGTGTCAGGTACACGGTGACTTGATTCATGCACCTTCCACATAATTGCATCCTATGTCGGTGCCATGGTCGTTCGTTGGTTAGGGAATGGATGTCATTGGGCCGATCGAGCCAAAAGCTTTAAATGGGCACAGATTCATACTAGTTGCTATTGACTACTTCACCAAATGGGTTGAAGCAATCACTCTCAAAGCTGTCACAAAGAAAGTTGTGGTAGATTTCGTTCACTCCAATATCATTTGCCGTTTTGATATTTCTACAACTATCGTTACGGACAATGCTGCAAACTTGAATAGTCATTTAATGAGGGAGATATGCGAACAACTTAAGATCATGCATCGGAACTCTACCCCTTATCCCAAAGCTAATGGCGACGTTAAAATAGCAAATAAGAATTTCAAGAAGATTATTAGAAAGATGATCCAGAATTCTAGACAATGGCATGAGAATTTGTCGTTTGCATTGATGAGATATTGCACAACTGTGCGCACATCAATTAGAGCAACACCCTATCTTTTGGTTTATGGCACTGAAGCTGTAATACCCGCAGAGGTTGAAATCCCTTCCCTCCGAATCATTGTTGAAGCCGAAATTGAGGATAGTGAGTGGGTCAAAACCCGTCCAGAACATTTAACCCTGATTGATGAAAAGCGAATGGCCGCAGTCTGCCATGGGCAGTTGTATCAACAAAGAATGGCCCGTGACTATAACAAGAAAGTGCGGCCTAGGAAGTTGAAGTGGGGCAACTCGTTTTGAGTCGCATTCTTCCTCACCATCAAGAAGCAAAAGGGAAGTTTGGTCAAACTGGAAAGGTCCATACATTATAAGAAAATTGGTGCCAAAAGGGGCATTGTCCATGGGAGACATTGAAGGAAATGATCCCGAAATAGCTGTAAATGCAGACGCAGTCAAAAGATACTACGTTTAATCTTTCTGCAGAACTAGTATTATCTGATTGGGATGACGAAGGCTTTAATTCTTGCTACCCCAAACACTTCTACCCTTTGCTAGCCTTTTGAGCCGGTTACCTTTCTTTCATTACCCTCTTTGGAACCCCAAAACATTTGTTAAAAACAATTAAAAAAAATAAAAAATAAAAAAATGGAAGTTCCCTAAACTATGTTCGACTTGATTTCGAAAGGATACATAGGCATCCTCTCTCTAGGGTTCAATCACAACAAATCAAAAATCCAATATCCCCTCAAAAGTGAAACTGGAGCAGATTTTATAATGGTTCGGCGACGGTTCACCAGAAAAGTTCCAAAGTTGTAATTCGATCCAAACTCTTTTTACCATAAATCCCGTTCAAATCCTTTTGATCAAGCGATAGGACATTCAATAATTGGAGAATGCGGCTGCTTGGATCCGATACAACCAAATGAGAGAAATAAAATGAGAGATTTTTATTGGTGAAAACCCATACGGACATCGTAAGGCAATGGTGAGTAGAGAAATTGAAAATGAGAGAGTCTTGTTAGTGAAAACTCACAAATAGCACTATAAGGCGACGGTGAGAAGAAAAATGAGAGAGGTCAATTGGCAAAAACCCGCAAAGGGCGTCGTTGGTCGAAAAGAAGAAATCCCTTAGAAACATTGGCACTAAAAGAGTCCTGGCAAGGTTTTTTTGACTTTAAAACACGGGTCATAATGGGTTTATGAGAAGTTGGATAGTTGCACAGATCAGGTATCTAGTCCAAGAAACATGTCATGTCTATTGAAGTCTGCATGAACTCCAAATAAGTCATTCTTTCCTTCCCTGAAAGGGACACTTCTTTTTAAATTCATTATCCTATCCTTTCTTTACTTTTCTTTGAATCCCTTTCGGTTTAATCCTCTTCCGAAACTAATCTAAAGAAGAGATGGCAAGATTGGTTTTACAGGTTTCCATTCAACAAAAGCTAAAATTCAAGGAAAAGCACCAAGCCTCAACAGGTGCATCAAGTCGATCTCAACTGGCCTTGATGGTCGATGCTCCAGAGTTGAAAACTCTTGAAAAGGAAATAAACCCAAAGTCAGGTTATCATAAAGGAAAAATAAGAAAGGCCAAGGCACCACACGGGTTAACCGTCATGTGAAATCTTGGGAAAAGTCAAGATACTCAGTTTTGGAAGAGAAATCAGTCTCCAGACAGTAAAGGATTTTAGCGAAAGAGTTGGGCCGAGATTAAGTGATCAAAACAATCAAGGCCACAAAACCAACCACCGTTTCAAACTGATAAATTATTCTTTGATTTAAAAACAGGTACAATCTAAGAAAACCTCGCAAGAAACAGGTGCAATCTAAGAAAACCTCGCAAGAAGCAGGTGCAATAAAAGCAAAGAGCGAAGAGACCAAAATGGTCCCGCATGTAGAAGATAACAAGAAAAGGGAAGTCCCTTCCAATCTCTTCATGCATTCTCTTGAATAAAGTATTAAAGTGAAATAAAGCCAAGAAGAAGAAAAATTCCAAATCATGGTAGCCTAGGATCCCCAATCTCTAGCTACGATCTCCCAACATAGGGTCTCATTCCCTACTCACTCCCAGAATAACCTGGTAGTCTTTTTCGCTATAGGATTATATTCCATAGTTAATCCCCAGCATAACCCGTGAACCTCCCCGGTATAACCTGAGGACCTTTTTTTCTTTTCTGGCATAACCCCCAGAGGACCATTTTCTTTCCCGACATAACCCTAGGACCTTTATCTTTTTTCGGCATAACCCGATAACTTTTTCCGCATAACCCGTGGACCTCCCCGGCATAATACGAGGACCTTTTTCTTTTTTGGCATAATACATGGACCTTCCCGGCATAACTAGAGGACCTTTCTTTTTTCTGGCATAACCCGATGACTTTCCCGGCATAACCCGTGGACCTCCTCGGCATAACCCGAGGACCTTTTTCTTCTCCAGCATAACCCAATGACTTTCCCGGCATAACCCATGGACCTTCCCGGCATAACCCGAGGACCTTTTTCTTTTCCGGCATAACCTGTGGACCTCCCCGACATAACTCGATGACTTTTTCTTTTCCGTCATAACCCGATAACTTTCCCGGCATAACTTGTGGACATCCCCGGCATAACCCGAGGACCTTTTCTTTTTTGGAATAACCCGATGACTTGGCATAACCCGTGGACCTCCCCGGCATAACCCGTGGACCTTTTCTTTTCCGGCATAACTTGATCATCTTTCCAGCATAACTTGGTGATCTTTCCAATTTAGGGCCCCAATACCTAGTTGAGGTCATTATAAATATAGGGCACCACTCCCTAATCTTTTTTCTCAAGGGCACACAATTTTGATTTAACTGCTTTCAATAAAGAAATAGTTTAGATGTTGTTACAATAACTCACGAAATCTTCGTAGTAAAACTAGGGCAGAAAACTTTTGTTTGTTTGTTTGTTTTGGTGCCTGGAGAGGTCTTTCACCAGGAGGCACAAGGTTTGAGATGACCAAAAAAAGAAGTTTCAACCCAAATAAAAGAAAAGAAAAAGAAGAAAAATAAGTGATCTCTAAGTGTAGAAGCGGAGAAAAGATGCACATTGCTCAAGATATGATTGAAGTCACAAGCTTTGTATGTCCCGCCTTGATCCGAAGAGCTGAAGAAAAATGAACCATCATTCGTAGCTAACGAGTATCAAGATTAAGATCAGAGTCTACAGAAAGAACCAACCAAGACTCAAGATCGAGCTTCGAAAGATTTATAGATAGGAATCTTGTAACTCGTAGTTGATAGGTTTAGCTAGTTTAGCTTTTTATTTTTCATTTTGGTGCAATAAGGAGATCAGCAAGCAGAAACAGCAGCAACAACAGTGAAATCACAGTTTTCTGGTAGTCCCAGCTACAAAAACTTTTAGAACTACCTTGACCTGATTCTTTTATAGCCAAGGATATGTAGGCAACCTCTGAAGCAAGGTTCGGTCAGTCTTTTTCAAAAATGCTTCTCATGGAGTTTCAAACGGGCAAAAATCCCTCATAGTTGCTCATTTCGTCTTTGCCCGAAAATACTTCGTGTTTTCGAGCAAAGAGAGGCAGTTGTGAGCATGTGATTTTTGCCTTATACGAAACACTCCTATAAAATCCCAAGAAAATAGATTTTTTGTTAATTATTTGCCATTCTAGGAATTTTTATAGAATTTTTTTTAATTATTTGCATTTGTTTGTGCTTGTTTGATTTATATAAACCATGAAAATATATCAAAAATATCATACATTATAATTATGATTTGTTTTTATATTTTTTAGAATTAATTAGCAATTATTTGCTTTATAAAATTTGAAAATCACAAAAAATAGCTCATTTGTACATTTTTTTTCTTTTAATTTTAGTTTATTGATTTTTCTCTTTTAATTTAGAATTAAGTAATGTTTACAATTTTAATAATTAGTTAATTAGTCTAATTTCACATTTTAGATAATTTATAATTTTTAATTATTAGAATTTTTAATTTTAAAAAAAAGTGAATAAAAGGAAAGATTTTCGGAAATGGGCTGATAATCTAACTGGCCCCTGAAATACCCAAACCCGGCCAAATTCGCCCAAAACCCAAGCCCAAACCAACCCACACCCGGTCCAGCTCTTGTTAGTCCTCAAACGACCCTATTTCATTTGAGTTAATCACAACCATTGGATTTTATCAATCCAACGGCCCGGAATTGGTCGATCATTTACAATATAACTATCTGAACTGAGTCATCCCCCCCCCCAAACTAAAGATTCATCTCATTTCTCTGTATCTCACCCTCTCAAACAACAAACCCTAGCCTCCCTTTAATCCCATGTTGCCTCCACCTCCAACCACAATCGGAAATCGCCTCACGGCGGTTCTGGTGGTCCAATCGTCCCAAAAATAAAACCACGAACTCACCTTCACCTCCTCAATCCATATTCTTATTCCTTTTCCTTCGAATTATCCCTGGTTTGTTCGAATCTTAAATCAAAAAAAATTTGGCCAAAACTTTAACCGTTCCAAATCGTTTCAAACTTACACCCTATGACCCCTCTCTAAGCCCTAAACCACCCTTAGCTCCCCTCGAATCAGCCCCAATTGGTTCAAATTCCAGATCTTAGATTTCGGAAAAAGCCCTAAGTCCTCCCCTCTTCTTTTCTTGGTCAGTGAGTGGTCAATGAACCCCAAACCGTCATTAATCGATTGTCCCCTGTTAAGTAGACAAGGTTATTTCTCCTCTTTTATTTTATTCGTTTCCTCTGAGTTTCCCTTTTTCTTTCATTCTTTATGGTTTTCGTTTTGCTTTAATTGCATGGGTATTTTTCCTGGTTTTAAGTTTATTAATTATGCTTCTATGCTTGTTCATTAATAATAATCATTTACTTTAGGGCTAGTGTTCGAGTTTGCCATCAGGATTTCAGTTTCCTTTTCAATTTGTTTGTTTGTTAGTGTTCAATGAAGTTAAGATCACCATATTAGCATCATTTTAATTATATATTTTTAGTGGCTGATTTAATTATTTCAAAGGTTGAAATAGGTCATTTACTATTTGTTATTTGTTAAATATAAGGTTCAATTGATTGTTTCTGATTTCAAAACCTATTAATGCCTTTCGATTCAGTTTGCATTTGGTTTCTATTAAAGAATTGTTAGTCTAGTTTGTAATTTTTCAGAACTTTTAAGGTTTAAACAAATAGGATAGAAACTTTAGGGACCTCATTTAAATTAAAAAGGTTCAGGTAAAATATAATAAGCAGGCCTTAGAAGATTAATTTAGGTTTTTCTTAATGGAAATATCATAATACTCTAGAAAAAAGGGCAGGTGGCCTCATTTGGTTAGTACAAAGTTCTGAAACCAATAGAGAAAAACCAGATGTCCCAAATTATGCTGGGAATATGCTGTTTATGGCTAAGGAATAATTCCTTCGGCCTAAGGCATTATATATCTCTCTATATAGTGCCTTTTCCAATAGAGAATACACAGATTGAGCCTCATTTTTCTCTGCAAAAAGCTCTAAATTTTCCTAAAAAGTGAGATTTCAGAAATCCTGGAAAAACTTCAAGCCTCCTCACTTTCTTTTCTGATTCTGCACAAGATTGAAAGAATATTTTGAAAAAAGGAGATCTTTTCTATCCTTTAGCTGGACTTCTTGGTTTCAAGTTATTTTTGCTTTGGGTTTGGATTTCTTGGGTTTGGATTTCTTGGGTTTGATTTCTGGGATTTGTTACTGTTGGATCTTGACGTTGCTCTCAGTTAGTTTATTTTTAGAAAAGCTTTGTGTTTTCCTTGTTATTTGGTTGATCAAGGTACACCTTTGGACTCACATGTTTGTTTTAGTTTCATTTAGCCCTTCTTCACTCTATAAATTTTTTGTCAAAATGTTTGGAATGAAATGTTCTTGTTAGTTGAATGTCCCCAGTTGTTTTATTATTCTTTGTGACCATGATTTCTACTAAAATGTGTTTATTTGTTGTTTCACTAGCATGTTTAAGAATTTCTACTTAGCCAAAATTCTTATATGTACTGAGAATAGTTTGAGCATGAACAAGCCTTTTTTTTTGGAAAAAAGAAAAATTTGCTCTTCTAGTTAATGCTTAAGTTACACTGATTCAAGGTTTTCTTACATATGCTAATGGCCATATTGTCACTGTTATTTTTTGTGTTGGCATGTGAGATGGCCATAAGGCCAAGTGATTTCAATGCTGAAGCTGAAAATGTGAATTTGTGAGAGACAGTTCCATAATTGTTCCCTTGCAAATACACACATTGTAGGAGAGAAGCTAAGAGCAGAAGGGAATCAGAAGTTAGAATGAGTATATTTGAGCAGTTTTAGGCAGTAGCTTGATAAGATGTAAAAGATAATTTTTGTATATTCTGGACTTTCAGTATTGTAAATGGATTTTTATAACAGTTTAAATTTAGTTTTCTCTTTTCTTGGATTGTTTAGTATTGGGTCATTATAGTTAAGATCCATTTTTTCATTTTATGAACATGTTTTATAGTTGCAACAAGGCCAGGCTTACAACCAGGCCCAAGTTGGAAGCCACTCGAGCAAAATCAGGGGTTTAGGCTATTGAGTCTAGGTTTTAAGCCCAGTAGTCTAATAAGTCATAAAATGCCTCTCCTGAATTGTGGTGTAAATGCAAGCCTTTGTTATTTTTCTCTTGCAAATCATAGCAGTATGACGAATCTTCAAATTTGGATTGCGTATTTTTCTAAAGTTTCGTTTTTATTATTTAAAGTGACCGTTCTCCTTGCTTTATTTTTCTTTGGCAATTTTGGTTAAAGTTTTAAGAATGTGAAGGGTAGATTGGCCCAAATTAGAAAACATAGTAAACGGGCCCTCCTGATATCAACCCGATGTGGGAAAGACCTGGCCGACTTCTAGTGGGGACAAAAGGACTTTGGGTTCTATCTTTATTAGGCCAATTCGTGAGCTTAAAGACATTTTTTAAATTGTCTAGAAATTGCTGGCCCATCCCCCTTATCTCAAAAATTGATTAAAAACTTTTCATAACTATTTAGCGTTTGTTAAGCTTAAGTTAGTCTCAAATAGGAATATCCTAGATGGTCTTAATTAAGTAAGTTTCTTTTAAAACCATTTGAGGTATGCCATGTTTAAAACCCCTAAGCCCATGGCCCTCATAAGGCTAGTTAGCTTTTATAAAAAATGTAAGGTGTGCCATTTTTATTAAATAACACATGGCCCTCATGTAATTAATTAAAACCTTTTAAAACTGGGGCGTGCCATCAATTAAATTTTTTATGGCCCTCGCAAACATTATTTGTAATTTGAACCTTCGTAGTTGCTTCAGGCTCGTTCTTTAAATTAATTTTTATTTACTAAATTCGGGTGTACATTTCATGTGATCCAATTTCAATTCTCCACAATGTTAAATAGAACGTGTCGCAAACCACGGATGCATTTCATGTAGCGTGGTTTAAGACGTATGTTGAATAACATTGAATCTTCCTCAAAAAAGTTTAAAATAATTAAAAGCAGTAAAAGGAATAAAATGCACAAAAGGTTTAGAACATGTAGTAAATCAGGTAATTAGGCTAATTTTAATAGTTTAAGCGACCGTGCTAGAACCACGGAACCCGAAAATGCCTAACACCTTCTCCCTGGTTAATAGAATTCCTTATCTAGAATTTTTGGTTCCCATACTTTAAAATAAAGGCAAATTTCCTTGATTTGGGATTTAAAATAAACTGGTGACTTGGGACACCAAATAAACTATCCCAAGTGGCGACTCTAATTAATAAATAATTCCATTTCGAATAATGTCACTTTAATTAGAAAAACTCTCATATACCTTTTGGGTGTAGTAAAAAGGAGGTGTGACATGTATAATGAATTTTCGCTCAGGTATTAGCTTCCTCTCAGGCCACAACTCTCTGAACTTGTGATAGGTAACCTCACTCACAAACTAGTCCTTTCGTGCCTCCGGATTTGTAGTTCTCTCTACTCCTCCCACCTGAGGCTCACCCCCTTCTACTCCATCCCCTACTTCTGCTACGGGGCCCTCTCCGGATAGTGAAGCTGTAGGAGAGGTGGAATATTCATTGTCACTGCTTGCGGCTAAGCCCTCAGGCGACTCAAAAGATACACGCACTGGTGCTCGGGCAGTAGGGGAGCCTTCAGGATTGGGGTCATTTTTCAGTTTAAATCTATCCGGGAAGTCATCTATATACTCTAGGATGAAGTGAGAGTCATAGTCTAAATCTGTCCGGGAAGGCTCATACTCACTTCCCAATGAGTGGGAAGCAACTCTATCAGCGGTCTGGATCGCCTTCCATATTGCTTTAATTGCTTTCCGAACTTGGGGGATCAACTTTATCTTTCCACGTCCCCTCCCCCGGGAGGACTCTCCTCATCCTAGTTGTTTATCACCTTTGCCTCTTGATCTCACAATTGTCTGCAAGCATCATTCAGTCATGCTTTGTTAATATCAACAGAGTCAATTAATTTCATAGTTGTAGGAAAATAGTTTTAGATAGTATAAAGTTACAAAATGCGGACCGCACAAAATCTAGTGCGACTGCAAAGAGGCTATCACGGATCACACAAAATCCATTGCGGTCCGCATAAAGGTAGGGTTCAAACTACCCACTTCTCTGAATCTGTACACCGCAGACCGTATAAAATGTAATGCGGTCCACATTGAGGCACTGCGGACCACACAAAATCCTTCACGGCTGCGGTCCTCAAGTTTCACTTTCAGAAGTTATTTCACCGCGGTCCGCATAAAATGGCATTGCGGACTGCATAAAAGTCCACTATGGTCCGCAGTGAGTGCCCAGCAGCAGCACCAACCTAGGGTTTAATGTTTTGTCCATTTTTTGTCCAAATTTTTACCTAATAATGATTCCCTAGGTGTTGCTTTAGTGTTTTATCTAATTATGCCTAATTAAAATACGATTAACTAACATAAGCTACAAATTAAAAGAAAAATGGGAAGACAAGAAGAAAAACTAAGAAAAATTAAAAGTCAAAAGAAAATAGCAAAATGAAACAACTACAAAGGAATTAAAATTACCAGAAATGAGATGCACTAATGATTTATATACTCTAGGACAGAGTCAGAGTCAAACGCTTCCCGGGAAGGCTCATACTCACTTCCCGATAAGTGGGAAGCAGCTCTATCAGCGGTCTGGATCGTCTACCTTGTTGCTTTAATTGCTTCCCGAACTTGGGGGATCAACTTTATCTTTCCACGTCCCCTCCCTTGGGAGGAGTCTCCTAGTCCTGGTAATTTATCACCTTTGCCTCTTGATCTCACCATTGTCTACAAGCAGCATTCAGTCATGCTTTGTTAGTATCAACAGAATCAATTAATTTCACAGTTGCAAAAAAATATTTGCAGACAGTACTCAGTTACAGAATGCGGAATGCACAAAATGTAGTGCGGCCGCAAAGAGGCTACCGCGGACTACACAAAATCCATTGCGGTCCGTAGAGAGGTGGGTTTCAGACTACCCGCTTCTCTAAATCTGTACACCGCGGACCGCATTGAGGCACTGCAGATCGCATAAAATCCTGTGCGGCCACAGTCCTCAAGTTTCACTTTCAGAATTTATTTCACCGCGATCCGCATAAATGGAATTGCGGACCACACAAAAATCCACTACGGTCCGCACTGAGTGCGCAGCAGTAGCACTAACCAAGCATTTAATGTTTTGTCAAAAAGTTTACCTAATAATGATTCCCTAGGTGTTGCTTCACTGTTTTATCTAATTATGCCTAATTAAAACAGGATTAACTAACCTAAGCTACAAATTAAAAGAAAAATGGGAAGACAAGAAGAAAAATGAAGAGAGAATT
>MU716439.1:85472-97761 GCA_026770625.1 Nicotiana glauca
TTAATCACAACAAATCAATTGAGTTCGTGCAATTTTTAGGGAGTGACAGTGATGAACATTGATTTTAGGGCTTTGAGAGTAAAGAGATCGAAAAGTTTAAATGGAGGGCCTCAGGTCCTATTTATAGAAAAAGGTCCTGGCCCCAGCTCACTTACCCATCGTGGACCACACAAAATGGTATTGCGGTCCGCATTACTCAGGAACATGCAAGTTTGAGAAGGCAACCACTGCGAACCGCACAAAATGCTCTGTGGCCGCAGTGGTCCATCGCGGACCGCACAAAATATAATGCGGACATGGTGGAAAACTTCAGAGAGTTAGTTTTCAACATCAACCATCAGTGCAATCCACACTGATTTTGTGCCCCCGCACTAAGTTTTTTGTGGCCGCACAAAATATAGTGCGGTTCGCATTGCAAACTTTCAGAGACTGATGAATTTTTTCTATTTTATCCAGCACTGCATCAACACAATCATGCAACATCTCACAACCAGTCAATCCAAAAATAAATATTATACTACAATGAAAAGCAAAGAAAAATGAAAAGAAAAACACATGGTTAGCCTCCCAAGAAGCGCTTGATTAACATCGTGGCACGACACATGTTTCCACCAAATCATTTTAGATGAAGAAGTGCCACCACGTGGCTGTCATTAATTTTCCCAGGTAGTGCTTGAACCTGTGCCCATTAACTCTGAAAACCTCCCCATTTTCGTTCTTCAAATCAAGTGTACCAAACGGAGTCACAAACACCACTTCAAAAGGTCCACTCTATTTTGACTTAAACTTTCTCGAAAACAGATGTAACCGAGAGTTGAACAAATTACCCACTTTGAACTCCTTTCCACGATCATATTTATCATGAAGGTACTTCATCTTGTCCTTGTACAAGGATGAACTGGAGTAGACATAGAATCAGAATTCATCAAGTTCATTAAGATGCTCCACACGAAGATTTTTTGCCACATCCCATTCAAGGTTCAATTTTCTCAAAGCCCACATGGCCTTGTGCTCTAACTCAACCGGTAGATGGAAAGCTTTCCCAAACACCAACCAGTACGGAGACATACCAAACGGAGTCTTGTAAGCAGTGTTGTAAGCCCATAGAGGATCATCCAACTTCTTAGACCAATCGGTCCTATTTGCATTGACCGTTTTAGATAGAATAATCTTGATTTCCCTGTTTGAGACTTCAACTTGGACACTCGCCTGAGGATTTTAAGGAGTAGAAACTTTGTGGTTGACACCATACTTTGCAAACAAGGTGTCAAAAGCTCTATTGTAAAAGTGCGAACCCCCATCACTTATGATTGCACGAGGAGTGCCAAACCTAGTAAAAATTCTCTTTTTGAGAAACGCAACCACACTCTGAGCTTCATTGTTGGGCAAAGCCATAGCCTCAACCCATTTTGAAACATAGTCAATTGCTACTAGAATGTAGGTGTTCCCGTACGAGCTTACAAATGGGCCCATGAAATCAATACCCCACACATCAAAAATATCCACTTCTATAATGATGTTGAGAGGCATCTCTTCTTTCTTTGAAATACCACCCGCTCTTTGACATTCGTCACACCTCTTCACAAGATCATTTGCATCTTTATACAAAGTTAGCCAGTAAAACCCAAAACTCAGAACCCTTAGAAGTTGTCCTCGCCCCGCCATAATGGCCACCATAGGGAGAGGAATGACCAGCCTCTAAGATACTCAATTGCTCCTCCTCAGGGACACACCTCTGAATCACTCCATCGGTGCAAATCTTGAATAAGTACGGCTCATCCCAATAGAAATCCAAACTATCCTATTTGAGCTTCTTCATTTGGTTAGAAGAGAGCTCACATGGGATTATACTAGTCACAAGGTAATTAGCAACATCCGCAAACCATGAAATATCATTCATTGACACAGAAAGTAGTTGCTCATCAGTAAATGCATCATTGATCTCTAGGCCATCACACGGCCTCCCTTACTCCTCCAAGTGGGACAAGTGGTCCGCCACTTTGTTTTCACTACCTTTCTGATCCATAATTTCCACATCAAACTCTTGAAGTAACAAGACCCATCACATCATCCTAGCTTTGGAGTCTTTCTTCGTCATCAAATACCTAACAGCTGCACGATCGCTGTGCACTATGACCTTGGCTCCCTTTGATATGGCCGATATTTTTCTATTGCGAACACAATAGCCAACAACTCTTTCTTAGTTACCATGTAGTTCCTTTGAGCATCATTCATTATCTTGCTCGTGTAGTACACCAGACAAAACATTTTGTTCACTCTTTGACCCAAAACTTCCCCAACCGCAACATCACTTGCATCGCACATGAGCTCGAAAGGAAAGCTCCAAGTGGGTGCGGTAATGATCGGGGTGGTGGTCAACTTATGCTTGAGAAGTTCAAATGCTTGCATACATCCCTCATCGAACATGAACTTGGCATCCTTTTCTAGTAGCTTTCATAAAGGATTTACAACCTTTGAAAAGTTTTTGATAAATCTTTGGTAGAACCATGCATGCCCAAGAAAACTTCTAACCCCCTTCATAGAAGTGGGGGAGGAAGCCTTGAAATCACCTCTATTTAGGAATTGTTCACCTCTATGCCATGCTTTAAAATTTTATGACCCAACACTATGCCATCATCAAACATGAAGTGGCATTTTTTCCAATTAAGCACAAGATTGGTGTCTTCACAATGGGCCAACACTCTATCCAGATTTTTCAAACATTCATCAAATAATCACCCACAACACTAAAGTCATCCATGAACACCTCCAAAATATCTTCCACCATATCGGTGAAAATGGCCAGCATACACAATTGCAATGTTGTCTGTGAATTACACAACCCAAATAGCATCCGAGAAAAGGCAAAGGTGCCATATGGACAAGTAAATGTGGTCTTCTCCTAATCCTCTGGAGCAATCAAGATTTGGTTGTACCCAGAATATCCATCCAAGAAAAAATAGATGGCACGCCCAGCAAGACGATCAAGAATCTAGTCAAGAAAAGGCAATAGGAAGTGATCCTTGCGGGTCACCTTGTTCAGCTTGCAGTAGTCCATGCACACCCTCAATTCGGCAACTATCCGGGTTGGAATTAGTTCATTTTTAGCATTGGTCACCACGGTCATACCACCCTTCTTCGGCACACACAATATCGGCAAAGCCCACGAGCTGTCAGAGATAGGGTATATAGCCCAGGCATCTAACCACTTGATCACCTCCTTTTTCTCAACTTCTTGCATTACCTCGTTCAACCTCCTTTGATGTTCCAAGGAGGGTTTTGCATCATCTTCAAGAATAATCTTGTGCATATAGAATGCGGGGCTTATTCCTCGAATATCATCTAAAGTCCATCCAATTGCCTTCTTCCGCTTTTTGAGTACCGCCAATATGGCATCTACCTGCATGTTAGTAAGATAAGAGGAAATAATAACCGGAAAAGTTGAATTAGGGCCTAAGAATTCATACCTGAGGTGTGGAGGCAATGGCTTCAACTCCAACACAAGAGGCTCCTCAACTGATCTTTGTTGGAGGAGTCTTTCTATTTTAAAGATCCAAGGAGAGTTGCGTAGGCTCATAAGAATAAGAGTCTATTCCATGTAAAGCATTCACGCACTCCACCCGGCCCTCATCATCATTGACATCAAGATTCAACAATACGGCCTCCAGAGGGTCCTCCACATTGATCATTTCACTAGTATCATCTATTATCACAACCGTGACATGATCCACAAATGAGCACACTTCGGTACAATTGGGTTGTTTCATTGACTTGCACATATGAAAGACCACTTTTTCATCACCCACTCAGAAAGTGAATTCCCCTGCTTCCACATCAACTAAGGCCTTCCTCGTAGCAAGGAAAGGTCACCCCAATATGATCGAAACTTCATAATCTACCTCACAATCCAAGATCATAAAATCAGCTTGCAAGATAAATTTGTCCACCCGGACAAGCACATCATCGACAATACCTAATGGTCTCTTCATTGATCTATCCGCCATTTGCAATCTCATGCAAGTCGGCCTCAGTTGCCCAATACCCAAAGTCTTGAAAATTGAGTAGGGCATCAAGTTGATACTCGCCCCTAAATGACATAGAGCTTTGGCAAAGTCTACACTCCCAATAATGCAAAGGATGGTGAAAGCATCGGGATCCTCCAACTTAGGAACCATTGAATGTACTATAGCACTAACTTGGTGGGTTATCCTGATAGTTTCACAGTGCATGGTTCTTTTCTTCGTCACCAATTTTTTTATGAATTTAGCATAGCCAGGCATTTGCACCAAAGCCTCCACCAAAGGCAAATTAATGGATAATCTCTTCATCATGTCAATGAACTTTTTGAACTGATTCTCATTTTTTTTGCTTTGCTAGCCTCTGAGGATAAGGTGGAGGTGGCCTAGGCAAGAGTGCCTTAGCTTTTGGCACAATCGGCTCCGGTATGTCTATTACGTGTTCCCTAGAGGGGTTCATGCCATTTTGTGTTTCCACCTCAGTATCTTGAATATCAATCCTCACTTCTTCATTCACATTTTCATCAATTACATTCTCAACCACCAAAGGAACTTCATCTTCTTGCAACTCAACTTCATCACCCAAAATTTGCTTTTGTTTGGAGGCATTCACATCACTTCCTCGTCCACTCCTTGTAGTTACCTCCATAACATGATTGTTCCCACCCTTTGGGTTAACTACCTTATCACTCTGTAGAGCCTTCTTAGGTCGAGTATTCAAGGACTGTGAGATTTGACCTAGCTGAACCTCCAAATTTCTAATTGAAGTATTGTGAGAAGCCAATTGCGCATCAGAGTCAGCATTCTTTTTCATCATCTATTCAAAAATCATTTCAATTCTCCCCATTTCATTTTTGGAAGAACTAGGACCTTAAGATAGAAAAGGCAGTAGATTGCTTGGTTGTTGGTACATTGGGTGCCTTTGAAAGCCTTGCCCCTGATTTTCCTGGTTGTTGTTCCATCCATCCTGGTTGTTGTTTCCACCCCAATTTTTGTTGTTGCCCCAGTTTCTCTAATTGCTCATATTGTTGTTTTGATTGTCCCAATTTGAATTTTGATTATTGTTTCCCCAATTGTTGTTCCCTTATTGTTGATTATTCCAATTATTGTTGCCTTGTTGTTGGTTACCCCAATTGCCTTGGGATCTCCATTGTTGCTGCTGGTTAGAAGAATTGCCCCTTTTGCCTTGATAATTATTCACATATTTTACCTCTTCATTCTGCCCATCATAGCCATCATCTTGGAATTTACCACAATCATTGTCAAATTGATCTGAACTCCCTTGGTTCTGTTGACCTCTTTGTCTTCTATTGTTCACTAGCATGTTGAAACCCTCCATGGCATTCACTTGGCGAGGATTTTGAACTTGTTGCAACTGTTCCTTTTCTAATTAGTTCATTGTTGTTGTATGTTCTGCTATAGCCTGCCCATGGTCATGTATTTCTTTGTGCAAGTGAGTGACCATGGGGTCACCCTGTGGCACATAGGCTCTACTTTGCCAAGCGGAGGATGTGTCAGCCATCTCGTCAAGAATAGCACAAGCTTTATCATAAAGCAGCTTCATGAAATTACCCTCAGCCAGTTGATTCATTATGCATTGATTCGTTGTGTTGATGCCCCGATAGAAGTTTTGTTGTATCATTGCCTCTGTCATATCATTGTTGAGGCATTCCTTCACCATGGTTCTATATCTCTCCCAAATCTCGTGTAATGGTACAGTGGACTCCTGCTTGAAAGCTAAGATCTCGTCCCTTAATGCTTCCATGTGCCCCGGTGAGAAAAATTTGGAAATGAACTTATCTGCCAACTCATCCCAAGTAGAGATGGAATGGTTGGGAAGTCACTCAAGCCAACCTAATGCCTTCCCTCTAAGTGAAAACAGGAAGAGTCTCAATCGAAGTGCATCCTCGGACACATTGGTTCGCTTGCTCCCCCAATAGGTATCCACGAACCCCTTGAGATGTTTGTAAGCATTCTGAGTGGGAGCACCCATGAAATACCCACACTGCTCCAACAATGTTAGCATCACATTGGTAATTTGAAAATTGCACGTCCGGATCCGGGGCGGGACAATTGTACTAGCATAGCCTTTGTTAGGAAGAACTCGAGGGGCCACTCTTGGAGGTGGCGGAGGAGGGTCTGGAATATTTTCATTTGCATTGGCCTGGCGGCGTCTACGTTGTCCTTGAGGTACAAAGGCGCCTCATCATCTCCAATATCATCTACCTCCTCCCCCGCAACCACATTGCCAAGAGGGTCATTGTTGTTTGCTGCCATTTTGCACCTGAAGTTGTGACACACACAAATTAATAACGCAGAAGGAAAAAAGAACAATTCAAAAAACTACTTAGATAGATAATCAAGACTGTTAGCTCCCCGGCAATGGGGCCAAAAAGTGATCGTTGCCAACCCTGTACTACTAAAAAGTAACAAGAGATCTCTAAGTAGCTTTTACCCGAGAAGGTCGAGAGTTTATTTCCACAAGGAGCTAGAGATTGGAACTAAGTTTTTATCTAAGTTGGAGTTGCGTAATTGTTCTAAATTGCACTTCCAAACATTTTTGTTTTTTTATATTACTTCTAAACTATACTACTAAGATGCTAAATTAAGCTAAGTTAAGCTAAGAGAAGACTATTGAAGATTGTCTAATTAGTTAAAAGGCACTAGGGGAGTGACTTTCACCTAGGTGGATCTTTGATGGGTTCTCGTGTCTAAAGCTAGGTTGTCATATTTGGGTATTACGATATAACCGTTGCACGATTCTACTCACTCTATACCTCTCGGTAGTTCGAGTGATTTTGCCCTAATTGACTTCCTCAAGATCAATTGGGTATGATCATTTGTGCAAACAATTTAGGATCAAGTCGGGTATTACGATCTCTTGGTTTAACCCTTTAATTAGGGCTATCAATTCTCTCGAGTACGCCCCAATTCCTTATTGTACTATATGTATAGACTTAGGCTCTCTTTCTCAGGAAGAGCCAAAATCAACTAAGCATAAACTAGTATTTGCAACCATTAATTCAATAATAAAACCATAAATTAGTCCAAATATCAAACACCCATGGACATTCAAACCTTAAAACACAAGACCCATCAATTACCCACACTAGGGTTGAGCCACAACCCTAGTTGATGGGTCTAGCTACTCATGATAATAGAGGAAAACAAAGAAATAGATAAAGAAAACCCATAATAATAAATTACTAATTAAAACTTGAAGATTCAATGGTAAAACAATTGTAAAATTACTCCAAGAACATTATTCACGAGCGCAACTCAGCTTCCAAATCTATCTGATGACTTAAAATGGGAAAAGAAACTATTTATACTAGGTGAAAAATTCTGGAAAAAAATACCCCAGTGGAGCTAGTGCGGACCGTACAAAATTGAGTGCAGCCGCACTAAGGCTATTAGCTGAAATTCCTGCTCTCTAAACATGGCCACCGCGGCCGCAGTGGCTCCTGTTGCGCTCCGCACAAAATGGAATCCAGATGACATTGGCAATAATCCTCCAACTTGGCAACTCTCTAAAGTTGAGCTTTGCAGACCGCACAGAATCGAGTGCGGCCATAATAAAGTCAATGGGGACCGCACAGAATGGAGTGCAGCCGCATTGCTTTGCTGCCTGAGATGAGTATTCCCTGAACCTATTCTTTGCGGACCACACAGAATGGAGTGCGGCCACATTGGTCCTATTTTACTGAGCTTGGACTTGTTCTTGGTACTTATGCATGTTTCACTGCTTTCAGAGCTGGTTTTTACGAATTGTCACCTTATTCATCAAACCCTACAATCAAGTACAACATGTAAGCCTTTGGGACTATTTTGTACACATTGATAATCAAAACTCAAGTAAGAAAGAATGTAAAATGCATCATAATCCCTAGTTATCAACTCCCCCAAACTTAAGCTTTTTTTTGTCCTCAATCAAATAAAATAAGACCCACCCCTTAAGAGTAAATCCAAGAAAATTCGGCTGACCTAAAGCGACCTCAACTAGCATCAATTGGGACTAACAATTTCCCTCAATTCAAATGAATCAGTAACAACATCCACTCTTTTAAACACCATGTATCTAGTGCAACACAACAGCATCAAAAGTTGACTCAACACATCAAAGGAACTTTTTCTATTACTTCGGCCATTGTGGAACCCAAACTCACACATCCTCCACTCTCCCTAATAAAACCTCACCTTTAGTATAGTATCACTTAGAACAAGGTTAATGGAAATACACTCATCTCTCTCAAGGAAAAATCAAAAGTCCGGCACTAGGTACCATATGCTTGCCCCTTATGTGAGTCACCACTAATGTAAGCTTCATTTAACTCAAGATCATATGGGGATTTTTTGGAGACATAGTGAAGGCTTTTGGTGTAGGGTAGGAAATGTTTGGTCTAAGTAGGCTCCGTCTTCCCTTTAGCACTTCTTTTGTTTCATTTTGGCACACGTTCACTTGACTTTTTAAGTCATTTCACTTCGTTCTAAGGGGTTAAAGAGACACACTGTCACTGTTTCTCGTACATTTCAAATCTTATCTCCTTTCTAAACTTTCCACACCTTTCATTCTTTGCTTTATTGAATTCCTTCATTCTTTTCTACAATGAACATTCTTTTTGTCTTTTTGATTTTCTTTCTTTTTCATTGCTTGTCCTTTTCTTTATTTTGTACCTTTTACCACTTTGTTTCAATCCTCATATCTTCCCCCAAACTTATACTTTTTCCATGTTCTAAGGAAATATCGGGTGTCAAGAGAGGGTATCTTAAGAACGGGTAAAGGCTTGTAGCATGGTTCTTGAAAGAAAAAGGTCTAAGGCTCAAAAGGGCTGAATAGGGATTTTATTATTGGTAGGCTATGGAAGTGTTCAAGATATCATTCGGATCAAGGAAAGCCTACAATCACATCTCAAGCCAAATTATACTTAGGATTTCGCCTAGACAAACATTCAAGGCAAGTTTTAGACCAATGGCTTGGGACTTGGACTTACAATTCAAATTCTCACCGCACAAGCTTTGGGATTGCTAAAGACACTGAGTCGAGGGCCCACAACAACCTTAGATAAGACTTGAGCACACAATGGTCCCGAAAACCACTTGATGATTATCAGCCAACACAAGAGTCTCAAGGTCACAACTTTCACCATCTTACACACAACGATTTGTTTTTTACCATGGGATCAAAGACAAATGTGTTAGGCCCAAATGAAGCTTTGCATGAGGAACCCTTACCAACTAACTACTAAAAACCAAAAAGAAAAACAGACTCAAACCCTTAAGAAGGTTTTCATACCATCCATCATCGGGAAAAGCCATCCGGTTCACACAAATTCCACCTTTGGAAAGAAACGTGGCATTAAGAAAACCAAAGGCTTATTGTAAAAACTCAAAACAAAAAGCTACGAACATAAAATAAGAAGCTAAGAATGAAAAATGCAGAAAGTAAAATGAATATGTACAAGAGGGGATTTAGACAAATATACAATAGGGAGAATATATACCCAAAGTAAAAAGTATGAAAAGTGCAATGAAATGCTAAAGTTATATACATACCAAAGATAAAAAAGGAAAGAAAGCAAAAATATTATCATATGTACAACATCCAAATCCAAATAGGGCTACCCCCTCAAATGAAAGCTGGCATTTTCCTCAATGCCAACTAACCAAAATAAGCACAAAAAGAGATAAGAGAGGAAAAATAAACTCCCTATGGGTCCTCCGTCTGCATTGGATCCTGAGTCTGGGTCCCTGGGTCCTATGTCTGCTCGGGAACCTATGACTGGCTCCCTATGGCCTATGGCTCTACTGGGGCCTGTGCTTGGACCTGGACTGAGTCCTGGGATGACTCCTAGGGCTGGCTGGAGGAAACTCCCTACGGGTCCTCCTATTGTAAGACTACAACATCTGAACGGGGAATCACCCTCATCCTCTTGGAGGCCTCTCTAACTCCTGCTCTGGCTGGGTCTGGGCTGCTGGTACTGGGTCATACAATAACAAATCTAAAGGTATGTGATCCTCCTTCAGCCGATCAACCTCTACCATGAGCTTCTTTACCGACTCCTTTGAAGCTCGACTCTTCCTCATTTTCTTTGCCTCATTTGCAATATCCTTGAGTGCCTTCCCATGTGAATCAATGGCCTCTGTGATCAATTTCTTGTTCTCTAGGAGGTTCTTTTGGTTGTCCAGAAGCTCCTTGAGAGCGTCCTCAATGGACTGTGGGACCTGTGGAGGGGGAGGTGCTGACTGGGCTGCCACCATAGTAGATAGTACAGACAACTTAGAAAAAGCTATCTGCATCTAGTTATTGATGGTGGCGAGGTCCTGGCTCAGACGGTGGGCAGTCAATGGGTATGCAGTGGTGGAAGGTATGTCTATAACTGTAGAAGTGAATGGACCTTAGGGGCATGTTTGCTGGGGTGGAAGAAGGCGGAGTAGGAGCCACTACCACTACTGGCTCTTCAGACTGGCCAGTTGAAGCAGTGGCTTTTCCCTTATAGTGCTTGCCTTTAGGGTTGTCATCACTCTGCAGGCTGTACCAGGAGAACGGTGCCTTTGGTTTCATCTTCACGTCAAATCTCTGCTTTTCTACCTCTAGTCCTGTAGGTACATGGTCACGAAGTTGGGGAAGGGATAGTTTCTATCATCTTCGTTCATCACCCGTGTAATAACTCGAGACATCATATTCCTGACATTAATCGGATACCCCGCCATAATCGATGCCACCAATATAGCCCGGTGAAGGGGGAGTGAGTTGTCGTGGGTGGTTGGGTCTATCCTGCTGCACACAAAAGTCTCCCACCCCTTAGCCTCAAAATTCAAAGTCCTCCTCAAGATCTTCACTCTCGTAGTCAACCAATCGGGGGTGGTACCTGGGATTGCCAAGTACTGTGCCAACCAAGGACGAGCTTCCTCACCCATTTGCATCTTCTCCAAATACAATGTCTCATCCTCTTCCTGAAAGCCTAGGTAGTCCTTTATGGTCTTGACATCAAATTTCACCTTCAAGTTCCACACTTTGGTGACCATTGTGCCCTTTTTTATGCGGGCTATATTTGTGTAAAACTCCTTCACCAAGTTCTCATTGGCCTCCTCCACCTGGACTATGAAATACTCCCATCCAGCTCTCACTCTAAACTGCCTCAACATATTGGGGTTGTGAGGCTCGAGGTCATGTATAATCAATTTTCGCTCAGGTATTAGCTTCCTCTCAGGCCACCACTCTCTAAACTTGTGATAGGCAACCTCACCCATAAACTGGTCCTGCCATGCCTCCAAATTTCATGTTCTCTCTACTCCTCCCACCTGAGGCTCACACCCTTCTACTTCATCCTCTACTTCTGCTACGGGGCCCTCTCCGGATAGTGAAGCTGTAAGAGAGGTGGAATATTCATTGTCACTGCATGCAACTGAGCCCTCAGACGACTTAGAATACACATGCACTGGTGCTCCTGCACTAGGGGATCCTTGATGAGTGGGGCCATCTATCAGTCTAAATCTATCTGGGAAGTCATCTATATACTCTAGGACAGAGTCAGAGTCAAACGCTTCCCGGGAAGGCTCATACTCACTTCCCGATAAGTGGGAAGCAGCTCTATCAGCGGTCTGGATCGCCTACCTTGTTGCTTTAATTGCTTCCCGAACTTGGGGGATCAACTTTATCTTTCCACGTCCCCTCCCTTGGGAGGAGTCTCCTAGTCCTGGTTATTTATCACCTTTGCCTCTTGATCTCACCATTGTCTACGAGCAGCATTCAGTCATGCTTTGTTAGTAACAACAGAATCAATTAATTTCACAGTTGCAAAAAAATATTTGCAGACAGTACTCAGTTACAGAATGCGGAACGCACAAAATGTAGTGCGGCCGCAAAGAGGCTACCGCGGACTACACAAAATCCATTGCGGTCCGTAGAGAGGTGGGGTTCAGACTACCCGCTTCTCTGAATCTGTACACCACGGACCGCATTGAGGTACTGCAGATCGCACAAAATCCTTTGCGGCCACAGTCATCAAGTTTCACTTTCAGAATTTATTTCACCGCGATCCGCATAAATGGAATTGCGGACCACACAAAAATCCACTGTGGTCCGCACTGAGTGCGCAGCAGTAGCACTAACCAAGCATTTAATGTTTTGTCAAAAAGTTTACCTAATAATGATTCCCTAGGTGTTGCTTCACTGTTTTATCTAATTATGCCTAATTAAAACAGGATTAACTAACCTAAGCTACAAATTAAAAGAAAAATGGGAAGACAAGAAGAAAAATGAAGAGAGAATT
>MU716439.1:99625-123561 GCA_026770625.1 Nicotiana glauca
AAATGAAACAACAACAACAAAAGAATTAAAGTTACCAAAAATGAGATGCACTGATGATTAATCACAACAAATCAATTGAGTTCGTGCAATTTTTAGGGAGTGACAGTGATGAACATTGATTTTAGGGCTTTGAGAGTAAAGAGATCGAAAAGTTTAAATGGTAGGCCTCAGGTCCTATTTATATAAAAAGGTCCTGGTCCCCACTTCACTTACCCATCGCGGACCGCACAAAATGGTATTGCGGTCCGCATTACTCAGGAACATGCAAGTTATAGAAGGACACCACTACGGACCGCACAAAATGCTCTGCGGCTGCAGTGGTCCACCGCGGACCGCACAAAATGTAATGCGGCCGCGGTGGCAAACTTCAGAGTGTTAGTTTTCAACATCAACCATCAGCGCAGTCTACACTAATTTTGTGCCCCCGCACTAAGTCCTTTGCGGCCGCACAAAGTATAGTGCGGTGAGCACTGCAAACTTTAGAGGCTGATCAATTTTTTCCATTTTGTCCTGCACTGAATCAACACAATCCTGCAGCATCTCACAACCAGTCAGTCAAAGAATAAATCCTATGATACAATGAAAAACAAAGAAAAATGAAAAGAAAAACACATGGGTTGCCTCCCAAGAAGCACCTGATTTGACGTCGCGGCACGATGCATGTTGCCATCAAATCATTTTAAATAAAGAAGTGTCACCACGTGGCTGTCATGAATTTTCCCAGCTAATGCTTGACCCTGTGCCCATTAACTCTGAAAACCTCCCCATTTTTGTTCTTCAAATCAAGTGCACCAAACAAAGTCACAAATACCACTTCAAAAGGTCCACTCCATTTTGACTTAAGCTTTCCCGAAAACAGATGTAACCGAGAGTTGAATAAGAGAACCAGATCGCCCACTTTGAACTCCTTGCCACGAGCATATTTATAATGAAGGTACTTCATCTTGTCCTAGTACAAGGATGAACTAGAGTAGGCATGGAATCAGAATTCATCAAGTTCATTAAGATGCTCCACACGAAGATTTGCTGCCACATCCCGTTCAAGGTTCAATTTCCTCAAAGCCCACATAGCTTTGTGCTCTAACTCAACCTGTAGATGGAAAGCTTTTCCAAACACCAACCAGTATGGAGACATACCAATCAGAGTCTTGTAAGAAGCCATGTAAGCCCATAGAGCATCATCCAACTTCTTAGACCAATCGGTCATATTTGCGTTGACCGTTATATACAAAATACTCTTAATTTCCCTGTTTGAGATGTCAATTTGGCCACCTACTAGAGGATGATAAGGAGTAGAAACTTTGTAGTTGACATCATACTTTGCAAGCAAGGTGTCAAAAGCTCTATTGCAAAAGTGTGACCCCCATTACTTATGATTGCACGAGGAGTGCCAAACCTCGTAAAAATGCTCTTTTTAAGAAACACAACCACAATCCGAGCTTCATTTTTGGGCAAAGCCACAGCCTCGACCCATTTTGAAACATAGTCAACCGCCACTAGAATGTAGGTGTTCCCGCCCGAGCTTACAAATAGGCCCATGAATTCAATACCCCACACATCAAAAATATCCACTTCTAGAATGGTGTTGAGAGGCATCTCATCTTTCTTTGAAATACCACTCGCTCTTTAAAATTCGTCAAACTTCTTCACAATATCACTTGCATCTTCATACAAAGTTGGCCAGTGAAACCCACAACTCAGAACCTTCGAAGTTGTCCTCGCCCCACCATGATGGCCACTATAGGGAGAGGAATGACAAGCCTCTAAGATATCAACTGATCCTCCTCAGGGACAAACCTTCGGATCACTTCGTCGGTGCAAATTTTGAATAGGTATGGTTCATCCTAATAGAAATCAAAACTATCCCATTTGAGCTTTTTCCTTTGGTTAGAAGAGAGCTCACATGGGATTATACCAGTCACAAGGTAATTAGCAACATCCGCAAACCATAGCATATCATTCATTGACATGAAAAGTAGCTGCTCATTGAGAAATGCATCATTGATCTCTAGGCCATCACACGGCCTCCCTTCCTCCTTCAATAGGTACAAGTGGTCCGCCACTTGGTTTTCACTACCTTTTCGGTCCACAAATTTCCACATCAAACTTTTGAAGTAACAAGACCTATTGCATCAGCCTAGCTTTGGAGTTTTTCTTTGTCATCAAATACCTAAGAGCTACATGATCGGTATGAACTATAACCTTGGCTGCCTAAGATATGGCCAAAATTTTTCCATTGTGAACACAATAGCCAACAACTCTTTCTCAATTACTGTGTAATTCCTTTCAGCGTCATTTATTTTCTTGCTCGAGTAGTACACCGGATGAAATATTTTGTTCACTCATTGACCCAAAACTTCACTAACCGCAACATCACTTACGTCGCACATGAGCTCGAAAGGAAAGCTCCAATTGGGTACGGTAATGATAGGGGTGGTGGTCAACTTGTGCTTGAGAATTTCAAATACTTGCATACATCCCTCATCGGACATGAACTTGGCATCCTTTTCTAGTAGCTTGCACAAAGGATTTACAACCTTCGAAAAGGCTTTGATAAATCTCTGGTAGAATACCGCTAGCCCAAGAAAACTTCTAACCCCCTTGATAGAAGTGGGGGGAGGAAGCCTTGAAATCACCTCTATTTTGGCCTTGTGCACCACTATGCCATGCTTTGAAATTTTATGACCCAACATTATGCCCTCCTCAACCATGAAGTGGCATTTTTCCCAATTGAGCACAAGATTGGTGTCTTCACAACGGGCCAACATCCTATCCAGATTTTTCAAACATTCATCAAATGAATCACCCACAACACTAAAGTCATCCATGAACACCTCTAAAATATCTTCCACCTCCAAAATATCTTCCACCATATAGGTGAAAATGGTCACCATACATCGTTGGAATGTCACCGGTGCATTACACAACCCAAATGGCATCCGAGAAAAGGTAAAGGTGCTATATCGATAAGTAAATGTGGTCTTCTCCTGATCCTCTGGAGCAATCAAGAATTGGTTGTACCCAGAATATCCATCCAAGAAACAATAGAAGGCACACCCAGCAAGACAATCAAGCATCTGGTCAAGGAAAGGCAATGGGAAGTGATCCTTACGGGTCACCTTGTTCATCTTGCGGTACTCCATGCACACCCTCCATCCGGTAACTATACGGGTTGGAATTAGTTCATTTTTAGCATTAGTCACCATGGTCATACCACCCTTCTTCGGCACACACTGCATAGACGAAGTCCACGAGCTGTAAGAGATAGGGTATACAACTCCGGCATCTAACCACTTGGTCACCTCCTTTTTCACAACTTCTTGCATTGCCTCGTTCAACCTCCTTTGATGTTCCACGGAGGATTTTGCATCATCTTCAAGAATAATATTGTGCATATAGAATGCGGGCTTATTCCCCAAATATCAGCTAAAGTCCATCCAATTGCCTTCTTCCACTTTTTTAGTACCGCCAATGTGGCATCTATCTTCGTGTTACTAAGACAAGAGGAAAGAATAACTGGAAAAGTTGAACTAGGGCCTAAGAATTCATACCTGAGGTGTGGAGGCAATGGCTTCAACTCCAACACCAGAGGCTCCTTAATTGATGGCTTTGTTGGAGGAGTCTTTCTATTTTAAAGATCCAATGCGAGTTTCCTAGGCTTATAACAATAAGAGCCCATTCCTTGTAAAGAATTCACACACTCAACTCGGACCTCATCATCATTGACATCAAGATTCAACAATACGGCCTCCAGAGGATCCTCCACATTGATCATTGCAGTAGCATCATCAATTATCATAGCCATGACAAGATCCACAAATGAGCACACTTTGGTACAATTGGATCGCTTCATTGACTTGCATACATAAAAGACCACTTTTTCATCACCCACCTGGAAAGTGAGTTCCCTTGCTTCCACATCAACTAAGGCCTTCCCCGTAGCAAGGAAAGGTCTCCCCAATATGATCGGAACTTCATAATCTACCTCAAAATCCAAGATCACAAAATCAGCTGGCAAGATAAATTTGTCCACCTTGACAAGAACATTATCGACAATACCCAATGGTCTCTTTATTGATCTATACGCCATTTGATATCTTATGGAAGTCGGCCTCGGTTGCCCAATACCCAAAGTCTTGAACATTGATTAGGGCATAAAGTTGATACTCGGCCCCAAATGACATAGAGCTTTGGCAAAGTCTGCACTCCTAATAGTGCAAGGGATGTTGGAAGCACCGGGATCCTCCAACTTTGGAGCCATTGAATGTGCTATAGCACTAACTTGGTGGGTCATCTTAATAGTTTCACAGTCCATGGATCTTTTCTTCATCACCAAATCTTTCATGAATTTAGCATAGCCAGGCATTTGCTCTAAAGCCTCCACCAAAGGCACAATAATGGATAAGATCTTCATCATGTCAATGAACTATTTGAATTGATTCTCATTTTTCTACTTTGCTAGCCTCTGAGGATAAGGTGGAGCTGGCCTAGGCAAGGGTTCCTTGGCTTTTGGCACAACCGGCTCCGGCATGTCTATTATGTGTTCCCTAGATGGGTTCACGTCATTTTGTGTTTCCACCTCGGCATCTTGAATATTAATCCTCACTTCTTCATTCACATTTTCATCAATCACATTCTCAACCACCAAAGGGACTTCATCTTCTTGCAACTCAACTTCATCACCCAAAACTTGCTTTTGTTTGGAGGCATTCACATCACCGCCTCGTCCACTCCTTAGAATTACAGCCATAGCATGATTGTTCCCACCCTTTGGGTTAACTACCGTATCAGTCGGTAGAGCCCCCTTAGGGCAAGTATTCAAGGACTGTGAGATTTGGCCTAGCTGAACCTCCAAATTTTTTATTGAAGTGTTGTGAGAAGCCAATGTGCATCGGAGTCAGCATTTTTTTCATCATTTGTTCAAACATCATTTCAATTCTCCCCATTTCATTATTGGAAGAACTATGACCCTAGGATGGAAAAGGCGGCGGATTGCTCGGTTGTTGGTACATTAGGGGCCTTTGAAAGCCTTGCCTATTATTTCCTTGGTTGTTGTTCCATCCACCCTGGCTGTTGCTTCCACCCCAATTGTTGTTGTTGCCCCAGTTTCCCTGATTGCTCCGATTGTTGTTTTCATTGCCCCAATTTGGATTTTGATTATTGTTTCCCTAATTGTTTTTCCCCTGTTGTTGATTATTCCAATTATTGTTGTCGTGTTGTTGGTTACCCCAATTGCCTTGGGATCTCCATTGTTGTTGCTAGTTAGAAGAATTGCCCCTTTTGCCTTGATAATTATTCACATATTGTACCTCTTCATTCTACCCATCATAGCCATCATCTTGGAATCCACCACAATCATTGTCAAATTGATCCGAACTCCCTTGGTTCTGTTGACCTCTTTGTCTTCTATTGTTCACTAGCATATTGACAACATCCATGGCATTCACTTGGCGAGGATTTTGAACTTGTTACAACTATGACTTTGCTAATTGGTTCATTGTTGTTGTAAGTTCTTCTATAGCCTGCCAATGGTCATTTAGTTCTTAGTGCAAGTGAGTGACCGTGAGGATGTGTCAGCCATCTCGTCAAAAATAGCACAAGGTTCATAATAAGACAGCTTTATGAAATTACCCCCAGCCAAATGATTCACTATGCATTGCTTTGTTGTGTTGATGCCCCAGTAGCAAGTTTGTTATATCATTGCCTCTGTTATATCATTGTTGGGGCATTCCTTCACCATGGTTCTATATCTCTCCCAAACCTCGCGTAATGGTTCGGTGGGCTCCTGCTTGAAAGCTAAGATCTTGTCCCTTAATGCTGTCATGTGCCCCGATGAGAAAAACTTGGAAATGAAATTATCCGCCAACTCATCCCAAGTAGTAATGGAATGGTTAGGAAGTCGCTCAAGCCAATCCAATGACTTCCCACTAAGTGAAAATGGGAAGAGTCTCAATCTAAGTGCATCCTCGGACACACTGGTTTGCTTGCTCCCCCAACAAGTATCCACGAACCCCTTGAGATATTTGTAAGAATTCTGAATGGGAGCACTCATTAAATACCTACGCTGCTCCAACAATATCAGCATCTCATTGGTAATTTGAAAATTTCCCGCCCGGATCCGGGGTGGGACAATTGCACTAGCATAGCCTTGGTTGGGAAGAATTCGAGGGGCCACTCTTGGAGGTAGCGGAGGAGGGTCTTGAATATTTTCATTTGCATTGGCCTGGCAGCCTCTACATTGTCCTTGAGGTAAATGAGGCACCTCATCATCTCATATATCATCTACCTCCTCCCCCGCAACCACATTGCCAAGAGGGTCATTGTTGTTTGCTGCCATTTTGCACCTGAAGTTGTGACACATAAATTAGTAACGCAGAAGGAAGAAAGAAAAATTCACAAAACTACTTAGATAGAAAATCATGACTGTTAGCTCCCCGGCAACGGTGCCAAAAAGTGATCGTTGCCAGCCCTGTACTACTATAAAGTAGCAAGAGAAGTCGAAGCAGCTTTGACTCGAGAAGGTCGGGATTGATTTCCACAGGCAGCTAGAGATTGGAACTGAGTTTCTATCTAAGTTGGAGTTGCATAATTGTTCCTAATTGCACTTCCAAACATTTTTGGTTTTTGATATTACTTCTAAATTTATACTACTAAGATGCTAAATTACGCTAAGTTAAGCTAATAAATGTATTGAAGATTGTCTAATTAGTTAAAAGGCACTAGGGGAGTGACTTTCACCTAGGTGGATATTTGATGGGTTCTCGTATCTAAGGCTAGGTTGTCATATTTGGGGATTATGATATAATCATTGCACGATTCTACTCACTCTATACCTCTTGGTAGTTCGAGTGATTTTGCGCTAATTGAATTTCTCAAAATCAATTGGGTATGATCATTTGTTCAAGCAATTTAGGTTCAAGTCGGGTATTACGATCTGTCGGTTTAACCCTTTAATTGGGGCTATCAATTCTCTTGAATACGCCCCAATTCAGTGTTGGACTAATTGTATAGACTAAAGCTCTCTTTCTTAGGAAGAGCCAAAATCAACTAAGCATAAACTAGTGTTTGCAACCACTAATTCAACAATAAAACCATAAATTAGTCCAAATATCAAACACCCATAGACATTCGAACCTTAAAACACAAGACCCATCAATTACCACACTAGGGTTGAGACACAACCCTAGCTGATGGGTCTAGATACTCATGATAATAGAGGAAAACAAAGAAATAGATGAAGAAAACCCATAATATTAAATTAATAATTAAAACTTGAATATACTATGGTAAAACTATTGTAAAATTACTCCAAAAGGTAAAAGAACACTATTCACAAGCACAGCTCAGCTTCCAAATCTATCTGATGACCTAAAAATGGGAAAAGAAACTATTTATACTAGGCCAAAAATTCTGGATAAAAATACCCCAGCTGGGCTAGTGCGGACCGCACAAAATCGAGTGCGGCCACACTAAGGCTCCTAACTGAAATTCCTACTCTCTGAACATGGCCACCGCAGATCGCACAAAAAGCACCACGACCGTGGTGGCTCCTATTATGGTCTACACAAAATGGAACGCGGACAGCATTGGCAATAATCCTCCAACTTGACAACTCTCTGAAGTTGATCTTTGCGGACCGCATGGAATCGAGTGCGGCCGTAATGAAGTTAATGCGGACCGCATAGAATGGAGTGCAGCTGCATTACTTGGCTGCCTGAAATTTAGCACTCTCGAAATCTCTTCTTTATGAACCGTACGGAATGGAGTGCGGCCATATTGCTTTGCTGCCTTAGATGAGTACTCTCTGAACCTGTTCTTTGCAGATCGCATAGAATGGAGTGTGGCCACATTGGTTCTGTTTTACTGAGCTTGGACTTGTTCTTGGTACTTGTGCATGTTTCACTCCTTTTTGAGCTGGTTTTGATGAATTGTCACCTTGTTGATCAAACCCTTCAATCAAGTACAAAACGTAAGCCTTTGGGACTATTTTGTACACATTTCTAATCAAAACTCAGGTAAGAAGGAGTGTAAAATGCATCATAATCCCTAGTTATCAACCGCTGAGAGCGCAAAAACAAGTGCGGCCGCGAATACAACTTCGGAGAGTTGCTATTCTGGAATTTTCTAGTATGCTTTCGCTAACCATTTACGCCTCTATGAAAAGCACCCACTAACCACGAAATTTTGAGCGCAGTCAGCGTAACTCCTCATACTTAGGCAATTTTTTCTAGCAACAGTCCTGCACTACACAAACAATTCTTACACAAACTTCATAGTCAGTTAGTCCAAAACAAAGCCTAAACTAAGCAGAAAATCAAAAAGAAAGAAAAACACATGGGTTACCTCCCAAAATGCGCCTGATTTAACATCGCGGCACGAGCATTCCACCAGCTCTCTGACACTCATCACATCACATAACAAGCTCACTAGTATCTTTATATAGGGTAGGCCAATATAATCCACAGCTGAGAACTGTAGGGCGAGGAATGGAAAGCATCCAGAATACTCATTTGCTCCTCTTCCAGAACACATCTTCGGATCACACCATTGTTACAAATATTGAAAAGATAAGGCTCATCCAAGTAATAATCCAAGTTGTCCCATTTAAGCTTCTTTCTTTGGTTAGAAGAGAGCTCACTCAGGACAATGCCGGTCACAAGAAAGTGAGCCACATCAACAAACCAAGGCATATTATTCAAAGACACGGAGAGGAGTTGTTCATCCAGAAACAAATCATTAATTTCGAGGCCATCATGGGGCCTCCCCTCCTCTTCCAAGCGGGACAAGTGGTACGCTACTTGGTTTTTACTTCCTTTTTCGACCAATAATTTCAAGGTCAAACTCTTGAAGAAAAAGAACCCATCTCATAAACCTAGCCTTAGAGTCCTTCTTTGTCATCAAGTAACGGAGTGCCACATGATTGGCGTGCAGAATCACTTTGGTGCCCATGAGATATGGCCTGAACTTTTCCATGGCAAAGACAATGGCTAGTAAATCTTTTTCCATCACAGTATAATTGGCTTGGGCATCATTCATCATTTTGCTTGCATAATAGACCGGATGAAATATTTTGTTGACCCTTTGCCCCAAAACTGCTCCTACCGCAACGTCACAAGCATCACACATGAGCTCAAATGGCAAGCTCTAATTGTTTGTGGTGTTGATGGGAATGGTAGTTAATCTACACTTGAGAAGTTCAAAATCTTTCATGCAATCATCATTAAACACAAACTTTGCATCCTTTTCCAACAACTTACACAAGGGATTCACCACTTTTGAGAAGTCCTTGATAAACCTTCGGTAGAACCCCGCATACACAAGAAAGCTCCTAACTCCCTTGATGGAAGTAGGAGGAGGGAGTTTTTAAATTTCTTCAATCTTCACTTTTTCCACTTCAATACCATTCTTAGAGATCTTATGGCCTAGGACAATGCCCTCCTCAACCATAAGGTGGCACTTCTCCTAATTAAGCACTAAAGTAGTCTCTTCAAATCGGACCTTTTCAAGATTATTCAAGCATTATTCAAAGGAGTTACCTACAACACTAAAATCATCCATGAACACTTCCAAGAAGTCCTCCACTATTTTCGCAAATATAGACATCATACACCGCTGAAAAGTAGACGGTGCATTACACAAACCAAATGACATCTCTGAGAATGCAAAGGTGCCATATGGACATGTAAAGGTGGTTTTATCTTGGTCTTTCGGTGTAATTAAAATCTGGCTGTAACCTGAGTACCCATCCAAAAACCAATAGTGGGAATGCCCGGCAAGTCTATCCAATATATGGTCAAGAAAGGGCAATGGAAAATGATCTTTGTGGGTCACTTTGTTCAGCTTTCGGTAATCTATGCATACCCTCTATCCGGTGACAATCCTAGTGGAGATCAACTCATTTTGTTCACTTGTGACCACAGTCATACACCTCTTCTTCGGCACACATTGTACTGGTAAAGTCCATCAACTATCCAAAATGGAGTACACAACCCCTGCATCTAGCCACTTGATAATTTCCTTCTTAATGACCTCTTTCATGACCTCATTCAACCTCCTTTGATGATCCATGGAGGGTTTGGCATCATCCGAAAAATATAATCTTGTGCATGCAAAAGGCAGGGCTTATCCCCCGAATATCAGATAGAGTCAATCAAATTTCCTTTTTCCATCTTTGGAGCACCGCAAGGGTGGCATCTACCTGCATGTTAGTTAAACACGAAGAAAGAATAATAGGTAAAGATGAACAAGGGCCCAAGAATTCATACATGAGGTATGATGGCAAAGGCTTCAACTCCAATACGGGAGGTTCCTCGATTGAGGGCTTTGCTGGTGGAGCCTTTCGGTTCTCAAGATCAAAAGAAAGTTTTCGAGGCTCATATGTGTAAGAACTCAATCCTTGAAAAGCATTGACATATTCCACCAAGCCTTCATCCTAAGTCACATCACGGTTCAATAATACATCTTCCAAAGGGTCCTCCATATTTATCACAGTACTGGTATCTTCAACAATCACCTCGGTCACAAGATCCATAAAGGAATATACTTCGTTGCCATTGGGCTGCCTCATTAATTTGTAGATATGGAACACAACTTTTTTATCACCCACCCGAAAATTGAGTTCCCCTGCTTCCAAATTATCTAAAGCCTTCCCTGTAGCTAGGAAATGTCTCCCCAATATGATCGGCACCTAATAGTCAACCTCGCAGTCAAGAATCACAAAATCTGTAGGAAGTATGAACTTGTCGACCCGCATGAACTTGTCGACCCGCACTAGCACATCATCTATAATCCCCAATGGCTTTCATTGTCCTATCCACCATCTGCAACCTCATGGATATGTGCATTGGTTTCCTAATCCCCAATGTCTTAAACACAGAATATGGCATCAAGTTAATGTTTGCCTATAAGTCGCACAATGCTTTGGAAAAATCGGCACTACCAATAGTGCACGAGATTGTAAAAGCACATGGCTCTTCTAGCTTTGGGGCCATAGAATTTGCAATGGCACTCACTTGATGCGTCATCTTGATAGTTTCACAATTCGTTGATCTCATCTTTCTTACCAAGTCTTTAATAAACTTTGCATATCCTGGCATTTGTTCTAGAGCTCCACTGAATGTACATTTATTGACAAACTCTTCAGCATATCAATAAATTTATTGAACTGGTTCTCATTGTTTTGTTTCTCAAGCCTCTGAGAGTGCGGTGGAGGAGGCCTTTGCAAAGGAGCCTTGGCTTTGGGCCCTACCATTTTCGGCATGTCTATCACATGTTCCCTAGAAGGGTTAACATCATTTTGTGTCTCCTCCACGTTGTCATCAATGCCAACTCTTACTTCTTCACTCACATTCTCATCTCTCACTTGCACATCATCCTCTTGCACTAACACATTATCACTCACAACCTTTCTTGCATTTGAGGTACTAGAAACTCCACCTCCACCATTCCTTGTAGTAACCACCATAGCGTGGCCCGTATTGTTCCATCCCTTCAGATTTTCTACCATGTCACTAGGTACTACCTCCTTAGGGCGAGTATTCAATGCTTGGGAAATTTGGCCAAGTTGAACCTCCAAGTTGCGGATAGAAGTATTGTGGGATGCTAATTGGGCATCGGAGTCTGCATTTTTCTTTATCATTTTCTCAAATATGGATTCAATCTATCCCATCTCATTGTTGGAAGAGCTGGGACCTTGAGACGGAAATACAAGCGGGTTGTTAGGTTGTTGAAACATTGGAGGCCTTTGAAAGCCCGACCCCCCATTCCCTTGATTACCATTATTTTGACCCCCTTGGTTGTTGTTTCATCCCCAATCGCTATTGTTATTGCCACCCTAGTTGCCTAGGTTACCTTGGTTGCCCTAATTTTGGTTGTTGTTCCCCCAGTTGCTTTGGTTGTTGTTGTTTGCATTGTTTCAGTTTCCTTGTTGATTTTGATTTCCCCAATTTCCTTAGGATCTCCACTATTATTGTTGATTTGAAGAATTGCCCCTTTGTCCTTGGTAGTTGTTCACATACTGAACCTCTTCATTTTGCTCATCATACATATCATCTTGGTTGTAACCACTACTACCTTGATCATATTGATCATGTATTCCTTAACTTTGTTGACCTCTTTGCCTCCTTTTATTGACCATCATATTTACTCTTTCCATAGCATGATCTTGCTTTGGCCCATGAACTTGTTACAGTTGAGCTTTGGCCAACTTGTTCATGGTTGTAGTTAACTCGACTATTGCTTGGCCATGGTCACGGAGCTCTTTGTGTAGGTGAATGACCTTGGGATCACCTTGTAGCACATTAGCTCGACTTTGCCTTACCGAGGAAGTATCTGCCATCTCATCAAGTATATCACATGACTTAGCATAATAAGTGTTTGTAAAGTTTCCCCCGGTAAGTTGGTTAACTACATACTGGTTGGTAGTGCTAATGCCACGGTAGAATGTTTGCTGAATCATTGCTTCGGTCATGTCATTGTTTGGACATTCTTTAACCATCATCTAATACCTTTGCCAAATATCATGAAGCATTTCATTTGGTTCTTTTTTGAAGGCAAGGATCTCATCTCTCAGCGTCGCCATAAGCACCGGCGAGAAAAACTTTGCTATGAATTTCTTGGCTAACTCATCCCACGTGGTGGTGGAATGGTTGGGCAATATCTCAAGCCAATCTAAAGCCTTCCCCCTAAGAGATAATGGGAAAAGACTTAATTTCAACGTGCCCTCCGAAATGTTAGTTTGCTTGCTCCCCCAGCATGTATCAACAAAACCCTTGAGGTTCTTGTAGGCATTTTGGTGTGGATCTCTGGTGAAGAAAACCCATTGTTCCCGCCCTAATCCAGGGTAGGACTATTTCACTTGCGTATTCTTCATTGAGAAACACCTTGTGTGTTGCCCTTGCTGGAGATAGGGGAAGGTTTGGAATATTATCATGAGGCAGTCGGCCTCTCCTTTGTGCTTGACGTTCGGGTTTAATCTCATCTACATTATCATTATCTACCTCCTCCCCCAAAGGCAAATTTCTGGGAGCATCATTGTTAAGAGCCATATTGTACCTGAGAGCAATTCTCAAACAAATTAGAAAATCAGAAGAAAAGAAAAAAAATACACACAAATACTCAGAGATATAGCTAAAACTGTTTAATTCCCTGGCAACAGCGCCAAAAATTGATCGGTTCCAAACCTGCACTACTATAGAGTAGCAAGGATGGTCGATGCAATTTTACCCAAAAAGGTCAGGATCAAATCTGCAGGGAGTTAATTAGTTTGGAGTTAGGTTTATATCTGAGTAGAGATGTGAGTTTTGCTCTTAATTGTACATCCACAAATGGTTGGTTTTGTTTTCTACTTCTATTTCTATTCTTTAACATGCAATAGTTAAAAGTACGAACAATATTTTGTTGGTTGTTTTCAAGGATTAAAATGGACTAGGGTAGTGACTTCCTCCTAGGTAGATATCTAACGGGTATCGAGAATTCAGGGCAAGCTTGTTATGATTGGGGTCGAGATGTAACCATCACACATAAGTGCTCACTCTATACCTCTAGGTAGTTTAAGTGACCTTGCCCAATTTGGCTTTCTCAAGACCAAATGGGTGTTCGTGCATAGCAAATGATATTGGCTCAAGTCGGGTATTACAATCTGTAGGTTTAACCCTTTAATTGGAGCTATCAATCTCTTGAATTCACCCCAATTCCTCGTTAGTCTAATTTCTCTAGACTTAGTCCCTCTTTCTCAAGAAGAGGCTAAGTCATAAAGGCACGAATCAGTATTTGCAACCACTAATTCTACAATTAAAGCATGAATCAGGCTAAATATCACTAACCCATAAATAATTAATCCCTAAAGTTCAAGACCCATTAAATACCCACACTAGGGTTTGGTCACAACCTTAGCTATGGGTTTAGCTACTCATAATAACAGCAGAAATCAAAGATAAAGAGAAGATAAAATCCATAATGCTATATTAGAAGATGAAAATCTGAAGTTATAAGGTAAATCTTGTACAAAATTTCCCAAATAGGTAAAAATAGTCGTCTCACGTACTCAGCAAAATATAACTTGACCAAAAAATGTGAAAAAGATCTATTTATTCTTGGCTTAAATTCCCAAATAAAAATGCCCCTAGTGAGGTTTCGCGGAGGCGTAATTCTGACCGCGTCCGCACTTGAGCTATCGCAACCACATAATAATGACCGCGGTCCGTGTTTCTTCAATCCTGGGCTAGGATTGGGCTTGGTTTCGCGGGCAGCATAATTTCATCCACATTCGTGTGTGCTTCCATCGCGGCCACGTAATTTGGACGCGGACCGCATTCTTCTATTAAGCATGACTTGCAGAGTTTTTGAACTTCAATCACTTCTCCCAGCAAAAATACCCCCGTGGCCGCGTCAGATATTCTGCCGCCGCGCATTTCCATCGCGGTCAGCAGTAGAACTTCTGTTCAAATTAGCCTCTCTGAACTTTACTTTTGTAGGTCGCATATTTGTGGATGCCTTAGCGGTGGTCCTCACGCGGCCGCGTATTTTGTCCGCTCTCCGCGCTCCAGTTTCCAGTCTTTAGTCTATGCAAGTTTACTCCTTCATGAGTTTATTTTATCTTCTTTGCCTCATTTTGACCAGACCCTGGAAGTAAGTACAGTAAATTAGTTTTTAGGAATACTTCTACACATTTTTTATCCAGAACCTAAGAAAAAGAGTGCATAAGATAGATTAAAATCCATAGTTATCAGCTATCATTGTAATAATATAATAATAATTAATACTATTATGCCTCTTAGCAATTGCTCTGTTTGGGATCATTTTTTTTTGCACCAAATATTTGGATGTATATGGAGTTAGTTTATGTCCTACAGTATTCACAATTGATGTTGCCTAAGGTATTGGCATATGCTCTATTTTAAACGTACAAATACATTGCACGTAATCTTGGAGAGCGCCAAATTTATACTTCAAACCCAGTCTTCAAAATTTTAAACACCACGATAAATCTTGAAGTAGGGGACATTTGTAGGCATATAAAATTTGCGGAACTAAAATTCATAAATTAATTTGGACTACATCTTTAAGTCCCAGATATATTAGTCCAAATAAATTCATTGATATTTACCTTGAAAATGGTATTTACAAGTATATTTAATTTTGTAATTCTAAAAATACGTGATTTATCTTGATACTAGTTGTTAGGCAATAATGTTGAGTTTAAGTAAAGAGAATAAGATATGCAAATCAATAGGGTCACAAGGTTGGGCCTCGAGCTGGCTGGAGCATGGCCTCGAGGTCTAGATGAGGCTAATAGTGATGAACTATTGATAAAGAATTAACGATAATAAAGGACTTAAAGACGGACATTTGTGGCTAATAATAGGAAATAAATGAAGAACAATAAACGAACAATGAATGAACAATGAAAAATAAGCAATAAATGTGTAGAACAATTATGTTAGACAAGAGAGTAGAGAATTTTATATATTACTCAATATGTTGTTTTCCTTTACAAAATGACAAGGGTCCCGTTTATATAGGAGGGGTGAACCCCTAACACAGTACATGTCCAATAAATAACGAAGAAATACTACTAGTACAGTTGTACAATGGCTTAGTACGGATTTGTACTATTCTTGTAGACTTTGTCAGTCCTCATTGCGTGCCTTCAGGGTTCTGCCTTTCCATGACGATCACCGACTTGTGCTACTCTGAGATTGACCTTCGATACCCCCCCCCCTCGAGGTCTGCTTTCAAATTCCACTTCGAGCTCCTTGAAGTTAGGTGTTGGAGTGCCACAATAGCCCCAAAGTCGACCTCTCTGAATTTGGCCATATACAGATAGTCCCCGCATTTCTTAGAATGAAATAATAAGAAACAATCTGGAGTTCATACCTCCCTTATACCCCCACTATAACGTCAGCCATGTAAGGTCTTTAAATAATGCGGCAGAAAAAGTCGTATAGGGGTTTTGTCAACACAGTTCTTGAAAAGCCCATGAACCGCTATTAGTCGCCCTTTTAACTCCTCCAACTCACTTAGATAACTTATAAATACTCCAATTCCCTATCTTTCAAATCTTTGAAACATCTTCAGATCTTCAACTTTTCGTTAACAATTTCCTGCCTTTTTCCCTTTTCTGTATTCACTTCTGCGTCGGCCTGCTTCTAAACTTTGTTATAACTATGGATAGAACCTCTAAAACAGTACCCCGAAAAGGGGAAGCCCCTTCTTCGTCACACTCATCCAAGAGAAAAAAGGTGGTGCCTCCCAATGTTGAGGAGTGCGTTCCTGGATCCTTCGATACATCCTCCGATTTCAAAATTGACAAACCTTCTTCAGTACCGGGCCGATGCGATCCCATGTCTCAGTATATTATTCTAATAACTGACATAAAAAAGGTAAAAAATACACTGCTATTGGGGAAAGACGGTACAAGCTGAGGTCCCTTTGTCAGAAGAGGACATAACCACATACAAACCTGGTTTCCTCAGCGTATATACGTATCCCTCCACCTTAGGTCCTGTAGATTATTCTTCTCTGCTGATAGACCCGATGATCCTCAATTTTTGCCGACAATATCGAGTGACTCTTGGTTAAATCTACCCCTCTTTTTGGAGAATCATATACTTGATTAGACATTTTACGAATATGATCGAGGGGATGACATTCACCCTCGATCATCTGATTAGATTGTATAGCCCTCGTTTCTATATGGGGGGCTTAGTCAAACTGCGGCATCGATCTGCCAAGGCATATTTTGCCAATACTAATAAAGATAAAGACCGGGGATAGATGAGACACTTTATCCGAGTCAGGACTTCGGACCTCATCCCTGTTGAGAAGATGTTATTCCCTGAGGAATGGAATACGAGACGTAAGTGCCACCGCACCGAGCATGTTTTATCACCTAAATTCCCTCTTTTCCTGTTTCGTACTAATTCCTTTTCTTTTCTAAATTGATTCTCTTCTGATTATGTAGCCACCGTGTGGTTCCCCATCGTGGTCAAGGACCTTCTGAGTTGGGTTAAACTTCTAGACTCTACCTCCTCATATGACAAGTGCATTTGGCGAGACTTGGCCAAAACTCGATGGGAGGCCAAAAACCATGGTATGTTTTTGCTGCTATCACTTCTAAATTCCTCACAAAATGGATTCTTTGGTGGTATGTTTGACATTTTACGCTTGTGCAGGTCTCGGGGAAGACATTTTAATGAGGTCGCCTCCTCTTGGCAAAGAGGAGATACAAAAATCCACCAAGGGCATAAAAAGAAAGAAGGAGACACCGGCGGAGTCCCGAAACTGAAGAGAGCTAAGGCTCGAAAACCTAGGACCGATGCAACGGTCCTAACTTCGACAGCTACCGAGAGTCTTTATGCCAAAGAAGAGGACGATGATAGTTACCTGCTGGTACATAGGGAAAGACAAATCGCTAATGCTTCGGAGGTTTTCGGGAGAAGGATCTCGAGTCAGAGGTGGCCAATGCGGCCCCACCTTATATTGAAGAGCCCCTCGAGGATGATTTGGGTGCAATCCCTGAACCGACCGTTGACCAGGACACAACTTGTGCAGACGAGTACTTGTTTGGCGCACTCGGAGAATCCTACTCCAAAGCCCTTCAAGGGCGAGTGGAAGCTTCGATAGAGTTTGATGTCATAGGCAGTCTTCAATCAGGCCCATCATTTTCCCCAGGGCAAATACAGGATGCCTAGAATAAGAGAAATCCCGATACGAGGACTCCCCGGGAAGGGGATGATCCATTTGGAGATTTCCTTGTCGGTTTTTAAGAGGATACCAATCTGGATGCTCCAGTCATTCTTGAGGAATCTACGAAACTTCAAAAATAGGTGATTTTTGCTATAAAATTTGCCTTGAGTTTTGATCTTCGCTTTCTTAACTTCTTCCCTTCGTGTTATAGGTTATGATGTTGTATGACCAGGCCTTCTCCAAGTTACAAGCTTAACTGACTCATTGTGAGGGTGAGATTGAGAAGCTCGCTTCGAAGTCAAACAAGCTAAAAGTTCAATACGCCCGAAGGGAAAATGAACTGAATAGCCTTCAAGCGGGTTTGGAGAAAATGCTTTAAAAGCGGGCTATCTTCGTCGAGTAGGTAGATCGGTAATTACGAGCTTAACCGTTGTTTTCATAACTCGGTGTTTATTATCTCGACTTGGCATTTGTAGATTGAGCAAAAGGATGCCCTAGCGGGGAAACGTCGGGAAGACATTGCGGCTAAAGATATGGAGATCCTTGAGTTGAGACGGCACAAGGATAGCATGGTACTGAAAAGGATGCTCTTCGAGGAGAGCTGGCCTCGATTCAGAGTCTTCTTCTCGATGCTAAATAGGATGCTCACAAATTCAAGGTGCTGTTGCAGTGAATGCTTAGGCCAGATCTCAAGCTATCTCGTGCCCTTACATACGCTCGATTAGAGGCTAGGAGGCAGGCCTTTGAAGAAGTGCACACCAAGGGTTTCGACCTTTCTACTGAGATCGAAGAAGTTAAGTCCTTGCAAGAGGAGTCTATAGCTCCGACCACTTCAGATAAGGACTCTTTAAGTAGCTCGAAGAGTAGTGAAGACGAAGACAAGTCCACCTTTGCTCTTCTTTCTGTATGTGGACTCCTCGTGCTAGTTTTTACAAATACACCTTTGTAAATGTACCTTCTAAATATATTCTTAGAATGCAAAGGATTTTTCTTTTTTAATGTCTTTAGAGTTTTGCCTATGTGTTCATGCCAAAGTCAAGCCTCGACCTTGAACTTAACTCCTTTAAACTTGGTCTCGGAATGATAGAGACCCTTGACGTCGGGTTGTTATAATTTTGGTCGCACGCCTTCCCCCAGTCGGGTTGGTAAGGAGTAGATTTGACTCCTTGGTCCCTTGAACACCGTGTGATGGCATCATTCCTACAATATGACTGTGAATTAACCGAAGTGGCCCCGTCAGTGCATTTTCCCAGAAGGTCGTAAGTGCTTTGCCAGAGCTAATTAACTATCAAAGTTAATGAATAGTCGACGCTCTTCTTATATATACTTGATTTCCTCATTGAAAGATTTGCTGATTTGTGCACCTATCTTTCTCTATAGAGTTCCTCTTTTGCGCCAGTCCTAGTGCTGTTTCATATCAAAGTTTTCGCCTGATTTTTCATCTTCCATTTCTTGTTCTAAAAGAACCCTGGTTACTATGCCCAAATCCGCTCATCAGAAAGAGGGAAGTCCCACCTCTGCTTCTCGCCCGACTGGTGGCACTCCGCTGGTGTTTGGCGAGCCGACTTCGAATTGTTTCGTTACGATAAAGGATTTTGAGATAGAGAAACCTCTCAATGTTCCGAGTCATTGAGAGCATGCATGGAGGTTCATTTCCTCAATATAAGAGAGGCATCGTGAGGCTGTAAGGAGAGACTGCAGATTGGGGGGAAAGGTAAGGCTGCAGATACCCTCCCGGGGAGAGGACATTACGATCCACGTAGAGGGGTTTCTAAACGTGTATGCGTACCCTTTTACGTTTGGACCTCTCGACTGACTCATGCTCGAATTTTGTCGAAGATGTCGAGTTACTTTGGCACAGATTCATCTGTCTTTCTGGCGGATCACGTCGATGATGAGATTTTTTGCTGAGAAGGCAAAACTCGAGTTCACCCTTAGCCACTTCATCAGGTTGTATTGGCCTTTGCATTATCGAGGTCTAATTACACTACGTCATCGATCCACCAAGCCCTTTATTGCTAGTGATGGAGAAGACAAGGATCGAGGGTGAATGATTGGTTTGTTCGAGTGAGGATTGTCGATATTATTCTCGTGGAGTTCCTGCCATTTCCTAAGAAATGGAATTTCAAGCGTAAGTGATACACGGAACTCTATTATTTTTGTTCTTGGTCGGGTTAGATTTTGTAAGGACGTTTTATTTCATTTTCCACAGCAATCCCATGGATACCACATGAGGTCCCCGATCTTGCAAACTGGGCCTGCAAACGAGTGGACTCTTCGACTTATGACGAGCGCAAGTGGTGAGATTTTTCGAAGGGAAAATGGGAGGTTAAGCACCATGGTATGTACAATGTAGTTCTTCTCTCGAAGGGTACTTTCCTTTATGTACGCTAATTTCTTTGTTTGCAGGTATCGGTGAGTTTTCTAAGGTGAGACCATCCCCTTACGAGGAGGAGGAAGGACCTTCAACTTTTGAATCAAGGAAGGATAATAAGAGAAAACGATCCTCAGAGGACGAGGATTCTCATAGCAAGGCAGGATCCGTTCAGGGGCATGAGGAGGGCATTTCCATTGACAAAAATCTCATCTTTATTGGTAGCTCTGAGGACATCAGCGTATTCAGAGAGGATGATTCTATATTGACGACTCAAACCATAAGGCTTCCCGAGATTGTTGAACCCGCTTGGCTTAGGGCCCCTAATCTCGAGGGAGAGATTCCACAAGAGAGGAGGGGCGAAGGTCCTTCATCACCTGATTTGGCAGCTGGTTCTTGCACAACGGGAAGTACTCTGAGGGAAATGGACTTTGTCGTGTCCCCGCCCGGAAAGGGTGCTTCAAGTTTCTCTATTAGGGCCAATGAGATCGAGCTGGTAGATGCAAAATCAACCTTCGAGGAAGCTTAATGACTCTGCTCTATGGTGCATTTTGAGTTTATTATTGCTTTTCCAACTACGCTCTTTCTTATTTATGACCGAACCTTCTTTCTCATAGGCCTTTGATAAGCTCAAGTCTGTGCTTCTTCACTGTGAGGCGAAGTTGCGTAAATCCTTAAATGGGGAGAAATCTCTCTAGATTTTTTGCGACAAGAAGGCACGAGAGCTAATACATCTTCGATCGGAGTTAAGCCGATGTTGTGTCTATGAAGGCAAGCTTGAGAAATAGGTAAACCATATTTTGGAGGAATACAGGCTTCTTCCACCACCTTCAGAAACTAATGTTTCGATATCTCAGTTGCAGGAAAAGGCTGAGACATTGAGGTCACATGTAGATGCTCATGTTGCGTCCAAAAGGAATGCTTTGTCTAAGGCCTCCGCCCTTGAGATACAACTTCGTAATGCTCGAGAAAGCAACTTGGTTCAGAGTGGTAGGATTGCTAAGCTTGAGATAGATCTTTTGAAGATGATGGCCAAGGTTGTGGATGCTCGAGCCGAAGCCGAAGAGGTCCAAGCAAAGGCCGATAAGATGGTGGACATCTATCTGAAGGATGCTGTTGGAGCTCATACAAAGTTAACGGGGGATTTTGACTGAGAGAGGAGGAACAATGAATATGTTCGATGTAGATCCCAGAGGGAAAATCTCGAGGAGATTCCTGGTGAGGGCTTCAATCTCTCGGAGGAGATAGAGCAGGCCAAGGTGGATGAGTTCGACGCCAAGTTCCTCATTTTCGATGCTGAAGACAACGAGGAGGAGGCCGATGAGGGAGCCAATTGAGACATAGTCCTCGAGGGGAAAGGCTAATTCTCGAGGATAGATTAGGATTTTCTTTCTCGTTCTTTTTATTGGGTTCCTGTGGGAGTGTATCTTTGTACCATTTGTCGACGCCCCCTTTTTATTTTATAAAAATAGTTAAAATAATTTGAAAAACAAATTGAAAATACAAAATTAATTAATAATATATAAATATTAATCTAAAAATACCAGAAATGATTTTAGTAATTGTAAAATGCGGTTAATTGTAAAATAGGCTATAATTGCAATTTCATGCAATTTAGCTTTAGAAATTCCAAATAAATTTGTAAAAATATGCAAAAATAATATTAATTATATTTTGTTGTAAATATGAGAATGAAATACGCTATTCACCAAAAAATAATAATTTTGGGAATAATTTTGGATTTTGTACTGTAAAAATAGAAAACGAATTGATTCTAAAAAAAATCTTAAAAATTGAGGAAAAATACCAAAATTTTTTGGCATACTTATATATGTATACACATGATATTTTGAAATTATTTGAGTATAAAAATATATAGGGAAAAATTGGGTATCAACAGCTGCCCCTCTTTACCCGATGAGGATAAAAGAGTTATCGGGTAAAGACAAGATGGCCAATTTTGACCGGAAACGTTGATTGAAAAAGAACTTTGACTGCGCTCTGGTTTCTGAGCTGCCTACATATCCCTGGTTTTACAGGAATCAGGCCATATGTAGTTTAGGAACCATTGACGGAATGTGTCGATAGAGATTCGAAAAGACGGACACGATGGTTAAGTTTGAAAAGGCATTTGGAATCGGACAGGTTGTGGAGAACCGGAGCGGGATCGCTCCTGCTGATACGGCCTTTTGCTAGCTGGTGTACCTGTAAATGAACAATGTGCGCATATATTGTGCATAATTTAAACATGATGCAAGTTCCCGTTGGACCATGAATGTTGTCTTCGGACGGTTAGGATGACATCCTCGGACTATGATGTCCTGGGCCATCAAAAGCCTAAAAGTAAAGATTCGTAGGCCATGAAATAGTGTTCTCGGGCTATGCAGATGGTGCCTCCGAACTATGACGCCTTTGAAATAGTTGGCGATTTTTCAGCCTATGAAAAGGTGGCAATCTTTCAGCCGAATGAATGCAAAGAGTGGCGATCTTTCAGCCAGAGCGAGAATTTAAATGCAGGTGGCGATATTTCAGCCGAATGAATGCAAAGGGTGGCGATCTTTCAGCCAAAGCGAGAATTTAAATGCAGGTGGCGATATTTCAGCCGTTTGAAAATATAAAGTGGCGATATTTCAGCCATGCAGGATGGAGACAATGCTTAGTCTCGAAAGGCGGATAGGTAGCCTTATGCAATGCAGATGGAGACGGAGCTTAGTCTCGGAAGGTAGATAAGTAGCCTTATGCAAAAATGCAGATGGAGACAGAGCTTAGTCTCGGAAGGCAGATAAGTAGCCTTATGCAGGATGGAGGTAGAGCTTAACCTCGAAAGGCAGAAAAGTAGCCTTATGTAAGATAGAGGTAGAGCTTAACCTCGGAAGGCAGAGAAATAGCCTTATGCAAAAATGCAGATGGAGACGGAGCTTAGTCTCGAAAGGCAGATAAGTAGCCTTATGCAGGATGGAGGTAGAGTTTAACCTCGGAAGGTAGAAAATAGCCTTATGCAATGCAGATGGAGACAGAGCTTAGTCTCGAAAGGGAGATAAGGTAGCCTTATGCAAAAATGCAGATGGAGACACAGCTTAGTCTCGAAAGGCAGATAGGTAGCCTTATGCAGGATGGAGGTAGAGCTTAACCTCAAAAGGCAGAAAGGTAGTCTTATGCAAAATGCAGATAGAGACAGAAATTAGTCTCGAAAGGCAGATAAGTAGCCTTATGCAATGCAGGAACGTAAAGAAACGAACAGTAGTAAGTTCTTTTAGCTGATAGATGGTTGTGATATCGTGACTGTTGGAGAATGTTGGGTGTAGATAGTAGATTCGTGAATGAGTGATCGTTCTAAAAGTTTCAATCCTGCAGAGTACAGGTGTGTGAATATATTCAAGGATTCGCGACCTGGGGTGCCTGCATCCAAAGAAAAATCATGAGTTCTGTAGAGGGGGAAGGTTAGTTTGTATCCCCTGGCTCTTGATGTCGTGTATCGTTGGGGTAGCATTTCTAAACGACATCAATTCAAACAATATTTATGCATGATTCGGTAAATATAATGTAACTACCTATTTGAAAACGATTTTATTTTGGATGAACCAACGACTGCAACGTGGTTCAAGGACACGGCAACCTTGCTTGTTCTGGAATTTTGAGGGTCCTCCTCAAAATTCTGCCCCAGTTTACTGGACTGATGCTGCTGACGGCTGTACTGAATAACTGAAAGCGGATCGACTCCATAATTTTGAGGGTCCTCCTCAAAATCATGCCCCAGTTTACTGGGTTGGTGTTGATGAGAAGACTGACTTCGGAATTGTGAGGGTCCTCCTCAAAATTCTGCCCCAGTTCCAATAGCGGGGGAAAATGGGATTTTTATTAAAATGTGACCGAA
>MDKF010396489.1:0-26557 GCA_026770625.1 Nicotiana glauca
ATATGGTAGCACGTGAGTTGTCCGTGCTTAGCGCTTGGGCTTTGGGAGCCCCTTCGGAGTCTGTACACACCCCTAATGAGCGTAGAGTGTTGAGTGTATAGAGTGTTGAGTGCATAAAGTGTTGAGTGTATTGGGTGTTGAGTATTGAGTGCTGAGTGCGAGTGCTGAGTAATGGAGTGACATTGTTGTGAGGTTGCATTTACTTTTGTTGTTGCTGCATTTATCTGTTAAATTTCTTTGTGGCATTTACTGAGTTATGGAATTTACCTGTTTATTCCTATTATTTTTAGAACTTGTGAAAAATAAATAATTGAACTGTTTTGCTCTGCTCGTCACTACTACTCAGTTCCTTAGTTATTTCTGTTACTACTGAGGTGGTTGTACTCATACTACACCCTGCACTTTATGTGCAGATCCAGGTGAGTTAGAGCGCGGCGATCGTTGATTTTAGGCCGGCTATCTGTGGAGATTGCAAGGTAGCTGCCAGCTTTCGCAGGACCTTGTTACTCTTTTTATCATTTCTTCTTAGGACAGTTAGATAGTTTATATATCCCAGTTCATAGTTTTAGATGCTCATGACTTAGTGACACCCCGATGTTTGGGACTCATTTTCGTATTTTATATTATTTATATTTAGAGTTGGTTTAGTTTATCAGAAATTAAATTATTAAAAATATTTTATTAAATTCTTATAATCAAATTAGTAGTAATATTTTGGGAATAGGCTTGTCTTATAACACGATAGGCGCCATCACGACCAATGTTAGATTTTGGGTCGTGACAATTGGACTCGATAAATAATATCAATTTCAGACCAAAAAGTATTTGAGTTTGCAATTTCTGCATTATAATTGTTGATATACAAGACTCTCTGTGTTTGTCTTGAAAGGATAATTTTTTCTCCAATTCTACTAATGTCTTTTTATTTTCAATGTAATTTTTACATTTATATTACAATCTAATAGCCTAGGATTGACCATTACGATTGGATTAGGGTTGAAAATGTGAATACTCAACCCCTCGAACCCTTGAAAAGAAATTGCCCTTAAATTTGATGAATCATCGAATATGAATTCACGACGAAGATATTTGTAATTCAGAACACTCTGAATGTTGGTGCAGTGTTCAAATACTTCAATTGTTATAAACCTATATTTATCTTTCTCCATATTGTTAGAAAAATAATTTTGATAACTTAAAAAAATATATTTAAATTGATGTCTAGGTTCATTCTTTTAATATTATTTTAATGAGTCTTTATTATACCAATCAATTGAATTATTTTAATATCTATAACTTAAATTTTAAATAACTTTGAATATAATATTTTTACTAACCTTTAATGGCTATTATTATGGATATCAAAATCAGTTTGATTTTTTATGATAATTAATTTGATGTTTGAAACGTTTTTGGCTTAAATGCGTTTAATGTTAGGTAATATTTCTTGGCATTACTAATGGAAACATTTTCTTAACAATCAGATGTCCACTTTTGAACTATGTATAAATATATCTTCTTGTGTTTATTTAGTGGTGCTTGAAAAAGATGGAAAAAGTTAAACTTTTCTTCTAATTTTTCTTTTGTGGGATTTTCTTTTATCGAATCTTTCTTATTTCTGCTCCTTATATTAGAAGATTTTGTCCAATCTTGAGGGATATGCCTAATTTTATTTATCACGATATGGGCAAAATATTCTTAAGAACAGTGTCCTCGACGCACCTCAAACTAATCTTATTCTCCATAATCTAATTTTTCCAACAATCTTAAGGATATTTACACGATGTTATTACGGAGAATACCAATTACAATATTTCCGCCGATACTCCTATGATGCATGCACAAAGTATGCTACTCATTATTCTAATTCCACTCAGTGGTATATCGATATTCATCCATCTTTTCTTCAGAGAAGATAAAGATTGCAACTGTTCGTCTTGGCATATTCATCGTATCAATGATCTGGAATAAATCATCAAATATTCAATATTGATAACTTGATGAGAAAAGCTCAATAGTGATTGTGTGATCACCTTTTGGTGGGTCTTGTGGTATTAAAATTGTCTGGAAGTGAGATTGATTGACTAACTTCTCGGTGAGTTAAACTAACAATAATGATGTCGATGAATTATAATTATCAAGGCGCAATAGCCATTGTAAGAAAATAAATCTTTCAATGGGAAGAGTAGATACATTCTCTAGAAACATAATGTGATATAATAATTTCTTAGAGATAATAATTTTTTATACATATTATGTATAGTCAAAAGAGGATTTGGCCGATCCTTTGACTCATAAGTGAAACATCGAGGGGTTGATAGTTTTGACAATTTGATATATATATATATCAACAATGATAGTAACCCAACATATGTGATTAGAGATCCCATAAAATAGTTATTAGTTGATCAAACATGCACTATTAAATTATGTCTCTTCCTATGGGGGATGTGCGTATAGTGCAAGACTGCAAGGAATGTGAGGCAGAGTTATTAAACTCTTAATCTAATCTATAGGCTTTTATGAATAGTGTATTGTGCTGCAAAATACACGTGATGGATGAACCTATATGAGTGTGGAGTAGGGCCGCGTCTATGAAATTTATGGCAAAAAAATTTCTAGAGCACTCATGAAAACCAGGCGCGCGCATGACCTATTAGCGCAAAATCGTGATAAACAACATAGCGTGTGAGAGTGTAATGAGATAGATAAGACACTAAACTTATAAAAGAATTTTTGTTTTATAGAAGTTTTAAACTTTACCAATTGTTCTGTAAGTTTAATCTTATGTTATCTAGGCCTGGTTCATAGTCCAAGAGACACTAGATTTATTTTACTCTATTACTTAATATTCTTTTTGAGTTATGTGGGGGATTGTTAGAAAAATAATTTTGATAACTCAAAAAGAAATATTCAAATTGATGTCTAGGTTCATTCTTTTAATATAATTTTAATGCGTCTTTATAATATCAATCAATTGAATATATTTTAATATCTATAATTAAAATTTTAAATAACTTTGAATATAATATTTTTACTAACCTTTAATGGCTATCAAAATCAGTTTCATTTTTTTTAATGATAATCAATTTGCTGTTTGAAACGTTTTTAGCTTAATTGCTTTTAATGTTATGTAATGGTTCTTGGCATTACTAATGAAAATGTTTTCTTAACAATCAGATGTCCATTTTTGAACTATGTATAAATATATCTTCTTGTGTTCATTTGGTGGTGAGTGAAAAAGATGAAAAAGGTAAAAAAAATTCTTTTCCTTTTTCTTTGGTGCTTGGTTTTCTTTTATTTAATCTTTGTTGTTTCTGCTCCTAGTTATACTAAAAGAACTTGTTGAATCCTGAGGGATATACCTAATTTTATTCATCACGATGTGGGCGATTCCTTATAGACGGTCTCCTTGACGCGCCTCAAGCTAATCTTATTCTTCCTAATCCAATTTTTCCAACACATATGAGGGTAGAGTCTAATTTTCACACCTATTTTACGAGAAGTTATACTATTCATTGAATTTTTTCTTTTAATTAGTAGAGAAATTTGAAATATCATCTTTATCTTTTATGTGAAACTGACTTCCATGATAGATGACGAAACAACTTTTGAAATACAATATATGGAGATTAACTTATGTCATACTATGGCTAGCAATCACTTTAGCCTTTCTTCTCTTTTTTTAGCCGAGAACGTGTCATTGCTTTTGTCATGAAGATAAATTTCAGACAAAAATCTCTTATTTATATATTTTTTACATTAAAAATGGATAACAATTAAATTTGTACGTGGTTTTAAGGATATGTGGATTAATTCGATACTGGTAATCAAGACCGTCTGATAAACGAATCAAACATAAAATAAATAACCAAACTAATTGAGATGTTAAGTTAGGACTCAGCTTCAAACATAACAATAGTTCTGCCCTCGATCGAACCCTCGATTCAGAGCCAAATGTAAATGAAGAACTATGATTAAATAAGAAATCCTGAGTAACTAGAAAGCAGAGAAACAAGTTTGTATTGCTTTGATATTCGTGTTACAATGTGTATTGAATGAAAAATCTTCCCCTTTATGTAATAGGAGAATTCCATCCCTAGTACGATTCTAAAAACGGTACCAAATCCTCCTTTCTCATCAATTACTAATATATAATACAGACGCCGGGCGAGATTCACACTGTGATATCCGGTTGGGCGAGGATATCACTTCTTTCCGTTAGTCGTGTGCAACCGTTCGTAGTGCTTCTCGAGGTCCAGGAGCCCGCTCTAGGTTCCGAGGGTGGCGAACACTCCGTTCGACCCCTGGTACGAGAAGTCACTGGCTCTGATTTTGATCCCATGCACTCATGTCTCAGCTTCATTTGCCCACCGGGAAATTGGGTACATGTTACCCTCGGTTTTACCCGTATACAGATAGTCCCCTCGTTTCCCGAAGTATAAGTTTGCCAAAATGATGGAAAACAATATATGTTCCCCGGTTCCTTTCTTCGTACACTACATCCGAAATAATGAAGGAGCCTAAACATCCCATCATTGCTCTGACTTCGGACACGTGTCAACCATCGACTGGTCGCCTCCGAATGTGAAACGTCGTGTAATGATTATGTTTTCTCCTATAAAAGCTTCGACCTTTTGTACCTTTTCCATTTTCTGATCTCAGCTATTATCTTCGAATTTCCTAACAGCTTCCAAATCTTCATCTTTTTACCTTTAATCTTCAAATCTTCATAATTGTTCTTAAGTTTCTACCCAGATCTTCATGCTACATTCAAACCTTCACACATTTTCTTGGATTTTTAACCCAGGACCTCATATCTTCACTTTCGAACTTCATATATTCATAAAGTCTTTCCAAATCTTTACATATTTTCTAGATTTACGATGGCCAAGACTTCCAATAAGTTTCTCAACAAGCGGCCTCTTCTTCTTCTTACCCAGCCACATGCACCGAGGCGACCATCCCCGAAGTGGTTGTTCTCGAGACAGCTGCTCCCAAAGTGGTTGCCCCGAAAGTGGCCTCAGAGCACCCCGTGAAAAGTTTTATTCCCAGGGGATGTTCAGTCTTAAACGACTTCAAAGTTGAGAAGTCCTCATCCAAACAAGATCGAGGCGAAGGGCCATCGAGATACATATGCTCTGTCATCGAAAATACCCTTCCTATTGTTCGAGAGGACTGTAATTGGGGAAGTATAGACATGTTAGTCCCCGTGCCTAAGGAAGATATCACCACTGATGTGAAGGGGTATTTGAGTGTTTACACTTATCCCTTCACACTGGCCCCAGTGGACTCAGTTGTTTTGTACTTCCGTAAGAGATACAAGGTGTTCCTTGGGCAAATCCACACATCTCTTTAGAGGATCATAATCCTCCTCCATTATTTTGCGAACAATATTGAGTCTCCACGGTTCACCCTCGATCATCTGCCCCATTTATATAGTCCCAGAATCTTTCGAGAGGGATTAATCAAGCTCACTCACTGGGCCAGCAAGTCTCCCTTTTCGAGAATTTATGAGGATCGTGATCGAGGCTGGAAAGGGCGCTTCGTTCGAGTGAAGACTGAAGATTTAATCCCTCCCGAGTTTCTACCATTCCCCGAGAAGTGGAATGCATCTTGTAAGTGTACTTTTACCTTAAGTGTTGAGTTTTCTTTGTTCTCTTTCTCACCTATTGCTCGGGTTCCCAATGCGGTATTTGACTCAAGGAGTGGATCGAAGGCATATGCAATTAGATGTAGTATTTTGAGCGCTCGTGGCGCAAGCTTTCAAAGGGCCGGTGGGAACCCCGTTCACATGCTAAGGCTCTTCTTGGAATAGTTAATATTATGCCCTGAACATACATAACGCTGACCCTTTCTTTTTTCTTTAAGACCACAGAACTTAGGCCACTGAAAGGGGGCAAGGATGCGTCCCAGTCCGTTATGGGATTTCCCGGGGCTTCTGCGAAGGAAAGGAAGAATAGGAAAAGAAAATCCTCGGGCTTGTAGGGGTCCGAGATGAAGATAAAAAAGAGGTCGTCCGCTCGGTCCTTCAAGCCCAAGAAGAATACCGGGTCCCCGGTACCGGACTCTGATTTGCTTTACCGGCTGAGGGATGAGCCTGAAAAAGATGATATCTTTGTTTCCCATGGATCGACCCTTGCGAGGGAGTAGACGACAATCGAGGGAAAGATTCATGAGGCCGACCTTCCTTCGACTCGAGAGGCCAGGATGGAGACGAGGGCTGAGACCTCCCGAGAGGCCACTTCTGTACCGAAAGAGGCGACCAATGTGATAGACATTATGGAGATGCCCTCCTACATCGAATCCATGCTCGAAGAGGTCCAAGTGCGCAAAGAAAAATCAAGTGAAGGGGCACAAGGTGCAGAAGACCCTCTCCACTCCTTCTTTGAAGGCATGGATACGTCTATATTGGAAGATTTTTTCGGGCTAGGCCACATGGAGATAGCGAAGAAGGACATGCCTTTGGGCTTTGACGGGTCAAGCACGATCCCAAGATTGGTAAAGTAGTTCCCTGCATCGAGTGCGGACCCCGAGCGCAAGAGCACGATTGTTATCACAGTCCTAGAAGATGTCGGGGTCATATATGCTTCGGTATGCATAGCCAGCTACCTTCGATGCTTGGTAACCGAGGAGGATCAGTCAAAGATAAATGAGGTAGGCACGTCGAGTCTCTTCAACGAGGCACATTAGGCATTAAACCGAGTAAGTTTCTAAAACCATCAAACTCCCCTTATGAACCAATTAAAGTTTCCCTTTGACGTTTCATACTTAGTTTCTTTTCTTTATAGGCTTTATTGCTTCACCATGAGAGCTTCCTTCGGTATCGCTTGGAAATCAGCCAGCTCGAGTTCAACCTCAAGGAGAAGACCCAAAAAACGAATATGTTCAAGCTCCTTAGTGAGCAACAAGACGGGGCCATCAAGGATCTGTAGGCCGAGCTGGACAGGGCTCAGAAGGAGGCTTTGATCCTGAGGCGGGAACATGCCGACCTGGTTGAAAAGGTAAAGTTCTTTGAAGTTAAGAACGAGGAGCTAGTCATGGTGACTAACAACACAACCTCACAGGTCCAACAGAAGATCGACCTGATTGACCAACTCCGATCCGAGATGAAGAGGTCCAAGCCATGGCTGATAAGTGGAAAAACAAATAGACCTTCTGGCTTCGGAGAAGGAAACTGCCAAGGAAAAGTTGGCATCGGTAGAGGTCCAACTTCAGGTGGTGAAGGAGAAATATTACAAGTGGTCTTAGCTGAACAACAATCCCCGAGCACAACTGAGCTTAGCTGTCACAGAGAGGGATGACCTCGGTAGAGAATACAAGACAATAAAGTCCAAGTTGGCTACAATCTCCGCCGATATCGATGAAATGGTGGCCCAATACAAGGCTGATGTGGAGGCAACCAAAGTCTGCCTGAAGGCAAAGGCCGAATATTTAAAGCGACTTTCCCGCAGAGAGACCCTCGAGGAGATCCATGCCCAAGGTTTTGACCTGTCGGCCAAGATTGAAAAAGCCAAAAAATCTGAGACCGAGGCGAAGAATATTTTTGCGCCAGAAGGTGCTGAGGGTTTCGAGGTTTCAGAGGGGTTAGAAGGTTCCGACTGTTCTGGAGAAGATTCGGGCCCTAGTTAAGAATACGCATAGATGACTTAGTACATTTTTGTCTTATGAAATTGTTTTTTATTTATTTTGAGGCCGTTTTTATTGGGCCTTTGTTAGTATATTTCGAATATATTGAAAATTTTCCCTTTTTGGCAATTTCAAGTCTTCACCTTTTTAGTACCTCTTCATATTTTTTATTTTTGCAATATTTCTAACGCCTTAGCATATAATCGATTGTAGTTATAGGGTGTCCAATCTTTGAAGGTATGGAAAGAGCTTGACTTATATACAACTTTGTTTGCTTGAAGCTTTGAAAACTCGGTGTGACCGAATATTTTTTCAAAATACTTAAGTGATTTTAGATGATGCTTTTTGCGATGGTAACCTTTCAACATGTTTCGATTTTTTTATAAAGGCCTTACTTTGATTACAAGCTTCGAACATCTCCGAGCCATTTTTATGGAGGTCGTAGCCTTTTGTATCTATGCACCTCCTAATAGGTTTGGTGCCTTTGAGATTTCGTAGCCCAGATTGCCTGAACGCTTTTCGTGATACAGTCCCCGAGTGGGAGTTGCCCTTGGGCTCGATAGTCCTCAAATAGGGATATCCCTTGGGCTCGATAATCCCCTAGTGGGGGTAGCCCTTGGGCTTTATAGTCCCCTAATAGGGATAACCCTTGGGATTGATAATCCACGAATAGGGGTAGCCCATGGGCTCTTAGGATTCGGAATTTAGGGGCAGAAATATTTAGTAGAAAGGCGGAAATTTCTTTCATGTATGTGTGTAAAGTACATGATCAAAAGCATGTAAAAGCTTGTATCGTGGCTAAAGTTGACTATGATTACGAGCCATTTTTAGGGAGGTCGTAGCCTTTTGTATTAGACACCGCCTAATAGGTTTAGTGCCTCCGAGATTTTGTAGCCTGGATTTCCCGCTCTTTTTTCGGGCGACAGTCCTCGAGTGGTGGTAGCCCTTGGGCTCGATAGTCCCCGAATAGGGGTATCCCTTGTGTTTGATAGTCCCCCAGTAGGGGTATCCCATGGGCTATTAGGAGAAATTTAAGGGGCAGAAATGTGTAGTATCAAGGCGGAACTTTATTTCATTTTTGTGTGTAAAGTACACGATCAAAATCGTGTAAAAGCTTGTATCGTGGCTAAAGTGGACTATGATTACGAGTCATTTTTTGGGGAAGGCATAGCCTTTTGTATTTATGCATCGCCTAATAGGTTTGGTGTCTCTAGAATTTCGTAGCCCGGATTGCCCAAACATTTTTTGGGCGACAGTCCTTGGGTGGGGGTAGCCCTTGGGTTCGATGGTATCCGAATAGGGGTAGGCCTTGGGCTCAATAGTCCTCGAATAGAGGTAGCCCATGGGCTCTTAGGATCCAAAATTTAAGGGGCAGAAATGTGTAGTAGCAAGGCGGAACTTTCCTTCATTTTTGTGTGTAAACTACATGATCGAAGTGTGTAAAAGCTTGTATCGTGGCTAAAGTGGACAATGTGGGCACAATTCACTCTACCGATTGGCCCTTAGAATGAATCCTATCCACCGAGGTTTAGCTTCTAACATACACGATTTTCTTCTTTCCTTGTTAAATGTTTCCTTGCTAAAAACCTTAATCAGAGGGTGATGACCCCTAATATTCGAGGTCGAGCTTAAGAGGGATCAGATACTGTTGATGCGCAATAAATGCCTATTGACTCCAGTTCAAGACCGGACTTCAAATCTAAGTTATCACATTTTACTGTTTCCTTGTTAAAAACTTGCTGAAAAATTCATTTTGGGACAAAATCGATTCAAGGGAAAAAGAGTGCAACGCGCGCTTTCAGACCTAATAGCCACATCCATTCTTGAGCATTCCCTGCAAGTGTTAGTTTGATTTCATAACATTATTAAAGTGCATTTGAGATCATACCTTAGAAGTAGTACCGTTTTAAGAATGTCACATTTCTATTGTTTGGTAGTTGCACCCCGTTTCCCGCTTCGAGTTTGTATGAGCCTTTACCGGTAATTTTGATGACTCGATACGGGCCCTCCTAATTTGGTCCCAGCTTCCCCTCGTTCGGATCCCGGATATGTAATGTTACTTTCCTCAAAACCAAGTCACCAATCTTAATGTGTCGGAGGTTGGATCTTCGATTGTAGTATCGTTCTATCCACTATTTCTGGGCGGCCAATCAAACTAGGGAAGCCTCACGCCTTTCATCCAATAGTCCAGGCTCATGATCATGACCTCACCATTAGACTCTTTGGCCGTATATTGGAACCTGAGGCTTGGCTCTCCCACTTCAACCGGTATTAAGGCTTCGGCACCATAAACTAGTGAAAACGGGGTGGCCCCGGTACTAGATATCGAGGTCTTATGGTACGCCCACAAGACTTCGGGCAGGATGTCCTTCCATTTACCTTTGGCATCGATCAACCTCTTTTTTAGGTTTTGGAGAATGGTGTTGTTCGTAGATTATGCTTGTCCGTTCTACTCGAGTGGTAGGGTGTTGATAGTATATTCATAATTTTGTGATCTTCAAACAACTTATTTACCTTGCTGCCAATGAACTATTTCCCATTGTCGCATACGATCTCCGTCGGTATCACGAATCGGTATATTATATGGTCCCAAATAAAGTCAATGACTTCTTTTTCCCAGACTTTCTCGAACGCTTGAGTTTCGACCCATTTAGAAAAATAATCGGTCATGAATAGTATGGATTGAGCCTTATGAGATTCCCATAGAAGGGGACCGATGATGTCTATTCTCGATTTCATGAACGGGCATAGGGAAAAGACCGAATGGAGCAGATCTCTAGAGTAATGGATCTTCGGTGCATGTCTCTGGAAGCCGTCACATCTTCGTACAAAGTCCTTCGCATCTTTGTCTATGTCGATCCAGTAGTATCTTGCCATGATTAATTTCCGAACCAAAGATTCCGCTCCTAAATGGTTCTTACAAGTGCCTTCGTGAATCCCTCTCAAGGCATACTCGGTATCTCCCGGCCCTAAGCATATGGCTATTGGACCGTTGAACGTTCTTCTGAATAGAGTCCCTTTGGAAAAGCTAAACCTGGCAGCCTTTGTACGCAGAGCTCTTGATTCTTTAGGGTCCGAGGGCAATTTCCCAGTCTTCAAGTAGTCTATGTACTTGTTCCTCCAATCCCAAGTTAAACTCGTGGAATTCACTTCGACGTGACCTTCTTCTATCACCGACTTCATGAGTTATACTACTGTCCCCGATCTAAACTCATCATTATCAACCGAGGACCCCAAGTTAGCTAGAGCATCTACCTCGGTGTTCTGGTCTCGAGACACGTGTTGTAGGGTCCACTCTTTAAATTGATGAAGTGTTACATGTAACTTATCTAAATAACTTTGCATTCCTTCCTCTTTTACTGAAACGTCCTATTGACTTGATTTACCATAATGAGGGAATCACACTTAGATTTGATCACCTTGGCCGCAAGGCTTTTAGCAATTCGAGACCTGCAAGCATGGCCTTATACCCAACCTCATTGTCAGTCAATTTCACAGTTCTAATAGACTGCCTAACTACATTCCCATAGGAGGCTTGAGAAGGATGTTGAGCGAGACCCCTTTGTGTTCGAGGCATCGTTCGTAAAAGGGTCCAAATTCCCGAAGTAGTCCCTGTGGCTAACAATAATTCTCTTTCGACTTTGGGAACTAAGGTCGGCGTAAATTCGGCCACGAAGTCAGCCAAAATTTGAGATTTTATGGCAGTTCGGGGTTGATATCGTACATGTTGATTTCGACAGCCTATTTGGTCAATCGGCCCGAGAGCTCAGGCTTTGTATGATCTTCCTTAGTGGTGAAGAGGTTATGGTACATATTGGACATTCAAAGTACGATTTTAGTTTCCTAGAGGCGCTTAGCAAAGCGAGCGCCAATTTTTCCAGGTGAGGATACCTTGTTTCGGCCTCGCCTAGAGTTTTATTGACATAGTAAATAGGAAATTATGTACCTTCCTCTTCCAGGAATAAAACTCCACTTACTGGCACCTCGGATACCGCCAAGTAGATGTACAGTTGCTCATCCGCCTTCAGAGTGTGGAGCAAGGCCGGACTCAAAATGTATCGTTTGAGTTCTTCCAAAGCTTGTTGGCATTCTGAGGATCAAGAAAAGTTATTCTTCTTTTTCAAAAGTGAGAAAAATCGATGGCTTTTGTCCGAGGACCTTGATATGAACCGGCCCAAGGAGGCTATACACCTAGTCAACCTTTGAATGGACTTGACACTGTCCACCACAATGATGTCTTCTATGGCCTTGATCTTGTCAAGATTAATCTCGATTCTCTGATTGGATACTATAAATCGGAGGAACTTTCCTGATCCGAGCCTGAATGCGCACTTCTTGGGATTCAGCTTCTTATTGTATTTTTTCAATATGTTGAAGGTTTCCTGCAAATATTTCAAATTGTCCTCTACTCACAAGGACTTAACTAACATGTCATCAATTTAAACTTCTATTGAATTTCCTATCTGTTCTTCGAACATCCGATTTACTAGGCGTTTATAGGTGGCACTGACGTTCTTTAATCTGAATGGCATTACATTATAACAGTAGGTCCCAAAATTAGTGATAAAGGAAGTCTTTTCTTGGTCTCCTCGGTCCATCCAAATTTGGTTGTATCCGAAATAGGCATCGAGAAAGCTGAGTATTTTGTGCCCGGCCATCTCGTTGATCATTCGATCAATGTTAGGCAAAGGAAAAGAATCGTTAGGGCATGCCTCGTCCAAGTCTTTGTAATCCACACATATTCTTAGCTTATTTCCCTTTTTAGGTACTACCACTACGTTAGCTAGCCAGTTTGGGTACTTAACATCCCGAATGGATCCTATTTTAAGGAGTTAGATACCTCGTCCTGGTAAATGAGTGCTTGACCTCGAACTGTGGTCGCCTTTTCTACTTAACCGAATGGATCTTCGGGTCCAAACTCAGCTTATGAGTGGTCACCTCCGGCGAGATCCCTGTCATATTAAGATGGGACCAAAGGAAACAATCTATGTTAGCTATAAGGAATTCAATAAGTTTTTTCCTGAGCTTGAGAGTTAACCACGTGCCCAGGTATACCCTCCGATTGGAAAAATGTTCGATCAATATGACTTGCTCCAGCTCCTCGACCGTCGATTTGGTGGCATCAGAATCATCAGGGGTAATGAACAACCTAGGGACTCCGTAATCATCATCCTCGCCTACTCCTCACTCTTTCGGTTCGGTCGAGGCCGGTATCAGTGATTGGTATTTAGTTTCTTTCTTCCTATTCGGCTCCATGTTCTTTGATATCGAAACAACGGGCAACAGGATCACCTCATCTACTGTGAACAGTTCTTTTTAAGGCCAACTGCTCTCTATAAACCGTCTTGATTCCTCTCGGTATGGGGAACTTCAATGCCTGGTGTAATTTTGAAGGTAATGCCCTTATGTTTTGAGCCCAAGGCCTTCCGAATAAGGTGTTATACTTCATTTCCCCTTCGATCACGTAGAATTTGGCATCTTGAATCATCCCGGCGGTATTTACTGCAAAGTTATTTCTCCTTTGGTAGTTTCATATGCCATGTTAAATCCATTCAACACCTGGATCGCTGGCACTATTTGATCCTGTATCCCCAACTATTCTACGACTCTCGATCTAATGATGGTGACCAAACTGCCTGGATCAATCAATCAACACACGCTTAACTCAAGATTTGTTTATAAGTACGTATATTACCATTGTATCATTATGAGGCTGCACGATGCCCTCGGTATCATTGTCACTGAACGAAATGGCTCCCCCTGGGATATAATCTCGGGTGCACTTCTCCCTCGTGATGGATACTTTTTGTGCGCGATTATCATGGGCCCTTAAGGGATATATACCCCTACAATGATCATGTTGATGATGTGTTAAGGTTCTTCTTGGTCGGTCTTTTTGTTGGAGTCCCTGTTCCTGGAGTGGTTTTTGGCTCGATCATTCAGGAATTATTGGAGATGCCCGTTATTGAACAACTGTGCAACTTCTTCACTCAGTTATCGGTAATCCTTGTTTCTTTGGCCATGAGTGCCATGATACTTACACATCAGGTTAGGGTCGAATTGTGGTCGAGGCCATTTGGTCTCCTTGATGCGTCCAATGGCCGATACAATACTTGCTGCTTCAACATTGAAGTTATACTCTAACAATCTTAGAGCTTCCCCTCCCCTGAGCGGCCTGTTGAAACCACTTTTGCTCATTAGGCCTTGGTTATTGGGCCCTCGATCGCTTTTTTTTTTCCCGTTTCTTGTAGAGTAATGCCCAAACCCCTTTCCCTTTCGATCTGCACTGTATCGTTGATACCGATATCACACCGGCCATGATTCATGATCAACGATTCTCTTAGGACTATCATCAGTTCTGATGGATGAATAGACACGGAAGGGGCTCTGAGTTGGTCATCATCAACTCTGATTTTTGACTGGTACCTATTGTGGATGTCAGCACAAGTTATCGACCAAGCTCGACTTATTGGCCCAGCCCATGGCCTCGGTCTCTTGGTGCTACAAATAACTCCATAACTCGTTACGACTATTATTTTAGAATGCAAATAGTGATTTTTATGAATTCGGAACATATCACACATATTAAAAATAATCCCTCGAGTTGAGCCTTATCGCACGATGTAAATTATAATAAGTGAACATAAGATTTTCCTAAATGCCTACTGCCTCCCAATTGTAAGTAGAATCTACGATATATCGATAGGAGGGACTTTACTAGACATAACTCCATGACAACCTAGATATATTCATAAATATATGAAGATCAAGTATAATTATCTCTACCAAAACACTTCTTTAATTTTTCAACTTTGAAATATTTTATGTAGAATTTAAGAGATTTTTCAAGCAATTTGGGTGTTAGTTTAGCATTAATTTACTATAACTTGTCCAAAATATCATAATTGTAATTACATGATAGTTGATCTAGGGCTGGGCATATATAAGGTAAAACCGACAACCCGAATCATTAATTATTTATTGGGTTATCGGTATCGGGTTATTGGGTTAACGATTGGATAACGGTTTAGAATTTTTACACTATTGGATTATCGATTCGGGCTTCGGTTTGCCTATTTTGTTAATGGGTTAATTGATAACCCAATAAGAATTAATAAAATAATGACTTTACCCTTAAGTATATACATATTCTAGGGCCTAAGTTCATTCGCTCCTATTCTTTCTCAGCCGCACTCTTCAGTTGCTTAATCTTCATTCTTCATGTACCTTACTAGTTACTCCTAATGTAAGTCTTTAGTCTTATACATTAGGATTTTAATTTTTACTGGAGAGAATGCAGAAATGGGTAGTATACTATATGTGAATTCTTTTCTTTTTTGCTTAACTCCAGTGAATTGTCTTCTCTTTTTTGTTTAACTCTAGATTGAGTTATCTTATCGAGTGTTGGCCCAAGTAAAGGAGAGTTTTGAAGATTGACAAAGGAACTCAGACATGGGCCAGGTCCATCTTAGTGAACCACAGATATGGTCAACTCAAGCATGAGAGATGCACGTGAAGGAGATAAATATGACTTACCAGAAGTGATATCTCCTGATCTTGATCAAAGAGGTTGTATATTGGATACGGACAAAGACTCCTTACACAAAGAGAAACACAGTTTAAGAAATGGATAGAGTTAGAGGATAAGACCAACTAGAACTCTTCTACCAAGGAAGAGTAGCATCTGTATTCTAGTGAATCTCTACTTACTAACTCCATAATATCAGTGTTGTTCTCTTTTACAGGTAATGCACATAAGCAGAAGTTAAACATGAATTAAGAGCAAAATAGCAAGGCAATTTTGCAAGCAATTTATGCATGATTCAAGCGTGCAATCGTGAAGCTACTTGAACCAGATAGAAGAACCAGTTCCAAGTATCTATCTTTTATTCTAGTTCAACTGTAGTAGGTGTTTTCATATTGTACCTTTCAGCTTTATCTAGAAGAAATTGTATTAGGTACTTAGAGTTTTCAAGTTAGAGTTAACTTGAAGTTGTCGCAACAGTTGAGGTTGTTTGATACAACGGTATTAGAGTTAATCCTAGGTTTACAAAAGAGTTTTTGTAAATACAGTTTTTGGCTTAGTGATTTTAGTAGACAATTTGGGAAAATCCTACTGGAAGGTCGGTCGTGATTTTTTCACCTTTTGAGCCAGGTGTTTTCCACGTAAAAAAACTCTATATTCTTTAATTTATGTATTTATTATTCTCCAATAGTACTAGTTGGAAAACATAGAAGAACCAGGTCCTTCAATAATAAGGTTAAACAAAAAATTGGGTACCACACAAATCACCCCTCCCCCTCTTATGTGGTATTGAAATATAAAATATCATTTGGTATCAGAGCAGGTTATCCTTGAAGAGATTAACACCTTAGGAACAGATCAAGATGAGTGCACCACCTGGAAACTGGGAAGGACAATCCACTGCCAAGCCTCCACTCTTTAATGGCTAGTACTACTCTTGGCTGAAAAATAGGATGAGAAATCATATCATCGGAGAGGACTATGAACTTTGGTACATTGTTACTGATGTTCCCCTGGCTACCATGAAGAAGAATGCTGAAGGAGTAGATGTGCCAAAGACTAGAGTTGACTGCACTAGTGAGGACTTGAAGAAGTGGGAAAAGAATGCTAAGGCCAAGAAATGTCTTGTGTGTGGACCTGGTCCAGACGAGTACAGTAGAATTCAAAGCTGCACTACTGCTAAGGAAATTTGGGATATTATACAAGTGGTTCATGAAGGAACTCCTCAAGTGAAGAGATTAAGAGGAACACTATTGTAGTATCAATATGCGAATTTCACTGTGAAGGAAGGATAAACCATCTAAGAGATGTACACAAGGTTCACAACATTAACAAATGAACTTAAGTCTTTTGGAGGGATTATCCTTGAAGAATACAAGGTTGAGAAAATTCTGACAAGGGTTTTGCCAGTTACTTGGGGAAGCAAAATTACTACTATTCAGGAGCCGAAGAACATTGCCACTCTCAAGTTAGACGAGTTAACTAGAAATCTTACTGCCTATGAACTAAGAAGGCAGACCATGAAGATGTATGCTCCCAAGAAAGAAAGAAGCCTGGTTCTCAAAATTACTGAAGGTGCAGATCTAGAGGAAGATGAAATGGCTATGATCACGAGGGACTTCAAGAAGTATCTAATGAGAGGAAAGGGTTTTTTAATAGGTGAAACTTACAACAAACCAAGGGTCCCTGAAAAAAATAGACCAACAAGGGCTGTTACAAATATGGTAAGACTGATCACATGATTAGAAACTGTCCTCAATGGAAAATAGAATGGAAGAAGGAAAGGGCTGAACGAAGGAACAAGAAGAAGAAACATGTTTATCCCAATAAGACTAAAGGATCAACAAAGGCTATGGTTGCTACCTGGGGAGAAAGCTCAGATGAGGATTCAGAAGATGAAGATAGAGATGCACAAGCCCTTATAGCCATCGGAGAATCAGATGATGAACAAGAGGTAAATGTGATTCATCTAAAAGACAAGATTAAATTTTTGCCTAAAGAAAGGCTATCTGAGTTACTGCTAGATTTCATTAATGAGTCTGAGGTCATAAACAATGAAAAGGAATAGATGTCTAAGGAAAGTGTAATCTTGAAAGCTAAGTGCAAGAATCTAGAACTTAGAGCTAGTGAAAGTGATTGTAAAAATACTGTGTTGAAGAACCAGGTTCTTGAACTTGACACCACTATGTTAGAGCTTAGATCTAAAAATTTAAAACTAATATTAGGAACAGGTAAAAAGAAAGTTGATCACATACATCTCACCTTACAAGAAAAATTAGGAAAAATGAAGGATGAGCAGATAAGAGTCCTAAAAGAAGATCTAGGTAAGGTTAAGCATGAACTAGATAGAACTTGTAAATGGAATAAGTCCTATGATGCACTATCCTGGCGACAAGAACATCACAGTAGCAATAAGAGAGGACTTGGCTATGGGACCGCTGCACCTAAGTGGGATCCCAAAAGCAAGTATATCACACTTCTTGAGAACAAAATCTGCACACACTGTGGAAAGACTGGTCACTTTAAAAGTGAATGTAATGCAAAATAAAAGGCCAGTCAGAAGAACAGAACTTTTGTTCAAGGGAAAAATAGGCTACCAGGATGGGCTAAAAAGAATTTAATTCACCCTTTTGCTTATAGAAAGGGATCTAAACTAGTTTGGGTTCTTAAGAATAATCCCTGATTTTCTCTTGTAGGTCAAAGTGAAGGGGAGCAGCCAAATATGGTACATGGATAGTGGCTGGTCAAAGCATATGACTGGTAGTAAGAACGAGTTCCTTTCACTTGAGAACCTCAAATGAGGTAATGTCTCCTTTGGAAATGGTAAGAAATATGAGATCATTGGGGTTGGAAAGATAGGTAAGACAGACTCACATTCCATTGAGAATTTCTACTTGATATATGGCTTGAAATATAGCCTAATCAGTGTATCACAACTGTGTGACAGAGGTAACTTGGTAGCATTCACCTCTACCAAATATTTTGTGATAAATCTTACCACTTTGTAGGGAAAAAGAGTAAACAATATATAGATTGTAGATTTGTCCACTCTTTCAGAAAATGAACTCACTTGTCTAAGTGTGTTGGACAAAGGTCCCCTCCTTTGGCACAAAAGACTTGGACATGCAAGTCTAAGTCAACTCAACAAATTAGTCTCCAAGGACCTACGAATAGGGATGCCTAACATCAAATTTAAGGAAGACAAAGTTTGTGAGGCTTGTGCAAGGGGGAAGCAGGTAAGATCCACTTTTAAAAGCAAGAAAGTAGTAAGTATGACCAGGTCGATGGAACTGGTTCATATGGATCTCTGTGGTCCAATGAGAACATTAAGCAGAGGTGGTAAGAAATATGTGATGGTGCTTGTTGATGATTACTATAGGTCTACTTGGACATTGTTTTTAACATCTAAAGATGAAGCATTTGACATGTTTACTGCCTTTGATAGAAAAACTCAGAAACAACTAGGTAATCAACTTGCATCAATTAGGTCTGATCATGGAACTGAATTTGAAAATGCTAAGTTTGCTGATTTTTGTGATGAGCATGGTATAGATCATAATTTTTCTACCCCTAGGACTCACAAAAAAAAATAGAGTAATTGAAAGAAAGAATAGGACTCTTGAAGATATGGCTAGGACTATGCTTTTTTCTAGTAAACTGCCCCATAGCTTTTGGGGAGAAAGCTGTAAATACTGCATGTTACATCATTAATAGGTGCATGACTAGACCTCTTGTAGAGAAGACTCCCTATGAGTTACTTAAAGGGATAAAACCAAATATATCCCATCTTAAGGCATTTGGATGCAATTTCTTTGTGCACAACAATGGAAAGGACTCCTTAGGTAAGTTTGATCCCAGAATTGATGAGGGAGTATTATTGGGATATTCTTTACATAGCAGGGCTTATAAAGTGTACAACAAAAGAACTATGTTTGTAGAAGAAAGTGTACATGTAGTTTTTGATGAAACTAACATTCTTTCTGAGAGACAGGAACATGAACATGAAGCTGTTGGGCTGGTGAATGAAGGTACACCTGAAGAAGGAACAGGTGATGGAACAAGTTCTTCCATACAGGACAACCTGATAGGGGGAACTGAACAAAGAAGAACTGAATCTAATCCCCAAATGGAACCTGTCCATGAGCATGTTACTCAGCAACAAAACATGAGAGAAACATAAAAAAGAAACCAGTTGGTTGTGAAACCTTACAAGTATCACAGTTCTCATCCTATTGAGAACATAATTACTGATCCAACCTCTCGAATTAAAACTAGATCTCAATTAAAGAATCTATGTGATTTTGATGCTTTCTTATCTCTGATTGAACCTAAAAATGTCGCCGAGGCATTACAGGATGCAGACTGGGTGAATGGAATGCAAGATGAAGTCAATCAGTTTGAAAGAAGTAAAGTTTTGCATCTGGTTCCAAGACCCAAGGACAGATCAGTAATTAGCACTAAATGGGTCTTCAGAAACAAACTTGATGAAGATGGAACTGTTACAAGGAATAAAGAGGTTGGTGGTTCAAGGCTATAGCCAGGAGAAAGGCATAGACTATGATGAAACCTTTGCTCCAGTTGCAAGATTGGAAGCAATAAGACTCCTCATAGCCTTTGCAGCACACATAGACTTTACTCTTCACCAGATGGATGTCAAAAGTGCTTTCCTAAATGGTTACTTAAAGGAACAAGTGTTTTTCAAACAACCTCCAGGGTTTGAGTTCAAGGAGTGTCCAGAACATGTATACAAATTAGACAAGGCTCTCTATGGACTCAAGCAGGCTCCTAGGGCATGGTATGAACAAATGTCGAAATTCCTGCTTGAACATGGCTACAAGAGAGGTAAAATTGACAGTACTCTATTCTTGAGGGAAAAATGTAAGGATCTTCTTGTACAAATATATGTTGATGACATAATTTTTGGGGCAACCACTGAAAAACTGAGTAAGGAATTTGCAAAACTTATGAGGAGTGAATTTGAGATGAGCATGATGGGTGAGATTAATTTCTTCTTGGGCTTGCAAATTAAACAAAACTCAAATGGAACCATGATCCTTCAGTAGAAATATGCAAAGGGGTTGATTAAAAAGTTTAAAATGGAAGAATCAAAAGAAATAGACACTCTTATTGCAACAGCCACAAAATTGGACAAAGGTGAACCTGGTTCATCTGTTGATCATAAATTGTATAGGGGTATGATTGGTTCACTTTTGTATCTTACTGCTAGCAGACCTGACATTGTTTTCAGTGTAGGGCTTTGTGCTCGATTTCAAGCAAATCCAAAGGAATCCCACTTGATTGATGTCAAGAGAATATTGAGATACTTGAAAGGCACTACTGACCTTTGTCTTTGGTATCCAAAAGGTAGTAACTTTAATCTAACGGGATATGCTGATGCTGACTATACAGGTTTCCTTGTGGATAGGAAGAGCACCTCAGGTATGACACACTTCCTTGGTTCATTTCTTGTGCCATGGGCTACTAAGAAGAAAAATTCAGTGTCTTTATCCACTCCTGAAGCTGAGTATGCTGTTGCTGCACCCTGTTGTTCTCAATTACTGTGGATCAAACAACAGTTGATCAATTTTGCTATTGAAGTTGGTTGTCCCTATTTTCTGTCATAACACTAGTACTATTAGCATGACTAAGAACCCGTTTCATCATAAGAGAACTAAGCACATAGATGTTAGACACCACTTTTTGAGAGACAACTATGAGAAAGGACAGATTACTAAAAAAATTTGTGCTACTGATAAACATATTGCTGACATCTTCGCTAAGGCATTAAGTAGAGAGCACTTTGAAAGGAACATATTAGAATTAGGGATGATTAAGATCACCTAATGGATCCAGTTCAGAATGCACAACGAAAAAAATTGGAAAAAATGAATATTTTTTTTGGTTAGAAAATCTGGAACTTGTGTAAAAATCTAGATTAATTGTTGCTCAGTCTCATACAGTAAATAGTATACTCCTGTGACATGTGTTGATATGACTCACTGATCTCTAACAAAAAAAATTCTATTTTGGTAAATTGAGGCATGATCAAGAGGATTCTTAGTGAAGAACCTGGTTCATCTGAATAACGGTATATTTTCTACACTCTGTACAATTAGAAATATTAATATTTAGTTCATGAGCAGAGTCCTACCCATGTTCAAAATCATCACAAAAACTTATCCCTCTAGAATTTGAACCAGTTCCGTCTCTAATAGAATCCTCACCACATAAAATGCCTAGAATCTAGGGAAGCTTAACCGCTCATTCAACCTGAAATTTCAGGTTGATTGGACTTCTAATTAACTACAAAAAGTTGCAATTAGTCATTAATTAAGCCTCTCTATTTAAAAACCCATCATCACAATCAGTGCCACTCTCATAATTCTCTAAACCGTCGAATTTCTTCTGCTATCTATTCTTCTCTTTTCCAAAACCCCAATTCACAAATCCTCCTCTAGAATTAGCAAGATGTATAACCCACAAGATAACCCAGGCACTCCTCCACAGCCTACCCCCTCTGATTCCTCCACCCCTCCTCCACCCAGCACAACTCCCCAACTTAGGAGAAGGCGAGTGAAAATGCTTGCTCGCAAAAATGTAGTCACATGTGCTTTTTCAAATAAATTGAACACAAAATTAAAGGATAACCAAGCCCAAGATTCTGAAAACTAAGATGACTCCTTCAAATCTGCGAGTGAGGGAGAAGGAACTAGGTCTTCTGACTCTGAGAAGGCTCAAAATCCCCTTCTGAGGTATGTTCTGTCTTAGTTGAGAATCTAGACAATAGGTTTGTTCTGGTTAGGTATGTTAGGAATGTGGAAATACTAGAGTCAAGAAGGAGAGGTGGTAAAAATAAAAGTGAAAAAGAAAAGGAGAGTGAGGGAGTGAGTAGTGATGTGAGGGGAAAAGGGAAAGAATTGGCTGTCTCTTCACCTACTTCTGAATTGGTAAGACCAGCTATCTGTGGGGTTGAATATGCAACTGTGGAAGAGAGTAGCAAGAAGATAGGGGGAAGTAGTTCAGGGGAACCTGCTGAAGGGTTGTTTAATCTTAGTTCACAGGCAGATGAACCTGGTTCATCTATTAAGAAGACCCTAGCATACCTTCTGAAGAAAGTGGGTGCTAGCTATGATCCAAAGAAAAGGAGAACCCCAACACCAAAAGCCCCCAGCACTGTGAAACCTTCCGACAAAATAAAGGCTTATTCTCCAACAACTGCTGATATTTCTCTACTAAAAGGAAGGGCTAGAAGAAGTATGATGGACCAGAGTGAGAGTGAGTTACAAAAGGCTATGGAAGAAAGAAAGAAGAACAGTATGGATAAAGGGAAAGCTAAGGTTGCAGAGCTTGTTGATATGGATGAGATGGAATAGGTCCATCAAGGAGAGCACACAACTGTGGATGTTCAGACTCCCAAGCCCAAAAAGACCAAGACTTCTTCCAAGAAGTCTTCATTTATGTCTAAGACTTCTGAACCTTCATTGGCCAAGAGGACAATGTCTGCTATGAAAAATAAACAAGTTAGAGTTACTGAGGAGAAGGAATGGATTGGTGAATAAGTGAGTGAAATTGATGATGAACAAGACAAGATGGCTAAGTTTGGAAAAAGAAAAATCTTGAAGGGTAGACTTTTGAAGGATTTGGTGGAACCAGGGATGGTTCGATTGGTTGATGCTCTAGCTGCTCAAGGCTGGAAGGACATGGTCTTTCAGTTGGATGCTAGGCTAGCAAGGAATGAGATCATTGAGTTCATGGCCAATGCTGAGGTCAAGGATGACAGAGTTACCAGCCAGGTGAAAGGGGTTCAAGTGACCTTTGATGCTAAGGAGCTGGGTGAGATTCTTGACATTCCTTCTGAGGGACATGATGACTACACAAGAAAAAGATGGCCAAGTCTGGACTCCGTTCCTACTGCCCTTGCAATCACTAGGAGATTTTGTGATGTCACAGAAGTGAATGAGGCCAAAGTTGTTCATAAGAGTGAAATGAAGCCATGCCACAAGGTCCTGTTTGAATTTGTCAACAAGTGTTTGCTGCCTAGGTAGGAAAGAATCCACATTGCTAACTATATGGACTTAGTGTTGATGGAGTGTCTTGAAAGTGGAAGGCAGATCAACTGGCCTACATCTATTATCAAGCTACTGGACAGGGTTATCAATGGCTCCAAGGCCCATGCCACTCCGTATGGGCTATTTTGACTACTGTTCTTGATCGCTGCAACGTGCCACTGAAGAAGTGGGAAATGGCCACAAGCAAGGATCACTTTGGAATCAACACCTTGATTTCTTGTGACTATGAGGTCACTACCATTCCCAATGAACCTGGTTCATCTAAGAAGACACCTATAAATAGCAAAGTTAGAGCTCTAGTAGAGGAGAGTAGGGCAAATGATACTGAGATAGCTAGGCTGAAGGCTTGTTTAGCAGAGTTTGAATCTGAGAGAGATGCTCTCAGAACTAAGCTCACAAAGGAAAAGGAGAAAAATGATGGAATTCTTCAAGATATGCTGCACCTTCTCCAAGCCAAAACCCAACCCTCTAGTTCTTCCAAGACTTAAGATCTTTAGCCTTCATTTCCTGAACCTTGTCTAGACCTTTCAGTGACTCATATTAGAGATTTTTCTTGTTTTGATCATGTTTTGACTGTTTTTATTTCTTTTTGTGGATTGTCATAGCATCATATTCTCTATCAATAAAGTCTGTTATTTTTTTGCTCTTGTTGACTGTTTATATTTCCTTGATAGTTTGAATATGTTTGGTTGATTGCTGATGATTAATCCATGATTTCACTTGCAGTTGCCCTAGCGAATATGAGTAATTGTTAAAATATGAAAATCATATTTTTTATGCAAATTTTCGATGATGCCAAAAGGGGGAAGAGATATTGTGCTTTACATTCTGACTAAGTGATATTTATAACCTAATGAACCTAGTCCTTGATGATAAATGAAAAATTTCTAACTTTACATTGATGCTTGAGCTGAGTTCTGATAGGGCCTAAGTGAGTGAAAAGTACAGAGTTTGTCATCGTCAAAAAGGGGCAATATGTTGGCCCAAGTAAAGGAGAGTTTTGAAGATTGACAAAGGAACTCAGACATGGACCAGGTCCATCCTAGTGAACCACAGATATGGTCAACTCAAGCATGAGAGATGCACGTGAAGGAGATAAGCCTCACTTACCAGAAATGATATCTCCTGATCTTGATGGAAAAGGTTGCATAATGGATAAAAATAAAGACTCCTTACATAAAGAGAAACACGGTATAATAAATGGATAGAGTTAGAAGATGAGACCAACTAGAACTCTTCCACCAAGAGCAGCATCTGTATTGTAGTCAATCTCTACTTACTAACTCCATAAATATTAGTGTTGTTCTCTTTTATAAGTAATGCACATAGCAGAAGTTAAATGTGAATATAGGGCAAAATAGCAAGGCAATTTTGCAAGCAATTTATGTGTGATTCAAGCGTGCAATCCTGAAGCTACTTGAACCAGATAGAAGAACCAGTTTCAAGTGTCTATCTTTTCTTCTAATTCAATTGTAATAGGTATTTTCATATGGTACCTTTCAGTTTTTTCTAGAAACAATTGTATTAGGTACTTAGAGTTTTCAAGTTAAAGTTAACTTGAACTTGTTGCAACAGTTGAGACTGTGTGCTACATCGGGATTAGAGTTAATCCCAGGTTTGCTAACGAGCTTTTGTAAATGCAGTTTTTGGCTTAGTGATTTTAGTGGAGAGTTTTGGAAAATCCTACTGGAAGGTAGTTCGTGTTTTTTTCACCTTTTGAGCCAGATGTTTTTCCCATAAAAATCTTTGTGTATTTTAATTTATATATTTATTATTCTTCAACAGTAGTAGTTGGAACACATAGAAGAACCATGTCACGACCCCAACCTCGGTCATGATGGTGCCCAACACACTGCTGGGCAAGATCGACTAATTTAATAACCTTAAACATTTTTCTACAGTTCATGTATTAATTAACATGGACTAATTACTAAGTCATAGTACTGAATATCATAAATAAAGTTAAAACATGCGGAATCCCAAGTAATAAAACAACTACATGTGAGCACGTGATTTTTGCCCCAAGCAAATTGTTCCAAAATATAGGCAAAAATAATTTTTAAATTTATGTGGCAATTTGTTGATAATTGTTTGATTAATAATAACTCATGAAATAAGTAGAAATACTAGGACTTTTTCTAAATTTTTGAAAAGGAAAACAAAACAAAGAAAATCAAATATTCATCTATTTTGTATTAATTAGAAAATACTAAAAAATAGAAACTAATTACTCTTTAATTCTAGAAAAATCAGAAAATTAAAAGAGAAATACAAAGAAAATACAAGGGAAATAAATAAGTACAAAAAGTAAATAAATATATATATATATATATATATAAAAGAATACAAAAAGTACGAAAATACAAAAAGGGAAAATACAAATACAATATACAAGAATTGGGCCAAAAAAACAATTTAGTAGCCCAAATGGTATTAATACATAGACCAAGCCCAAAGAAAAACAACCGGGCTGCCTATACATAAACCAAAACGACACCATTCCAAGTGATTGAATCTGGACCATTAAAAATTTGATCAAACAGCCCAGGAGTAACGGTTGTCTAACAGATAAAACGACGTTGTTCATATAAAACAATCAGGGCCGTTCATTTGGTTCATCCAACCGATGAAATTCAAGGCTTCATTTAATCACACAACGTTGTGTGATATGAAGTAAATCCTAGCCATTCATTTAATCAATCCAACGGTCCCAGATTATCCAAGGCTTTTAAATACACAACAAACGTTACATATCGATTCATATGTATCGTCATCTCTAAAACAGAAACCCTAGCCGCCCTAAGCTTCTCTTAACAGCCCGCCGGAAATCTACCGGCGGGAAGCCCTACTAGTTCAAATCAAACTACCACGAATACCCCTGAACCACCATGAACTCCTCTTTCACCCTATCTATCTATTTTCCCTCAAATCAGACTCAAACTCGTCGAATATTTAAAAACAAGTCGCCGGAACCCTAGCCGGCGACCACACTTTTGAACCAATATTCACCATTAACACCCCAGGACCGTCTCTTCATCCTCTTTAACCTCCGCTAGGTGGAATCCCTCGAATAAGCCTTCAACCTCTCGAATATTAAAAAATGTGTAGTTGGAACTCTATTCCAACGAACACTCTCAGTTCATAAAACCATCCTGATGAATCCATACTCCTATTCTCAAGAGTCTTATCACAAAAGACTCGATAAAATTGCCAGAGAATCAAGAACAATCAAGAAAATAGCTCTTGAGCTCTGATGCCAAAAAAATCAAGAAAGAGAAGAGAACAAGAAAAGAAAAACGAAGAAAAGAAGAAAATAGAAAGAAATAAAAGAAAA
>MU716446.1:12431-82298 GCA_026770625.1 Nicotiana glauca
TATGTCAATAACCACGGGTGCATTGATGTGACGTGGTTCGAGATGTGTTTTCACGATGTTGCAATTCTCGTTAAAATAATAATAATAATAAAAAGCGGTTAAAAGGTAAAAATGCACATAGGTTTGAACATGTATTAAAATCAGATTTTAGCCAAATATAGTAGTTGAGCGACCGTGCTAAAACCATAAAACTCGGAAATGCCTAACACCTTCTCCTGGGTTAACAGAATTCCTTATCCGGATTTCTGGTTCGCGGATTGTTAAATAGAGTCAAACCTTTCCTCGATTCTAGATTCAACTGGTGACTTGGGATACCATAAATCTCCCAAGTGGCGACTCTGAATCTCTTAATGAACGAACCCCGTTTCGATTGTCCTTTAATTGGAAAAACTCTCTCTATTACACCTTTTCCGGGGTGTAGTAGGTAAAAAGGAGGTGTGACACTTGTGAGTCAAATCTTGAGGTGAAGATGTTACGCTTTTGTGCTTAGTCTATTTTAAATACTCTTGGTGTGATGAGTTAGGAGAATTATTTAAAAAGGTCGTGTCTATAAAAAAAATGAAGTTTGATTGCTCGAGGACGAGCAACGGTTTAAGTGTGGGGTGTTGATGATAGGCTATAATTATGTATTTTAGTTGATTATTACACTATAATTTACTGCACTTTAGTTGAGTTTGCGCTTTAATCGCTAGTGTTTAGCACTAACGGTGTGTTTTATGCCTTGTAGGAGTGATTTCGAGCTATATAGATGTTATGGAATGAATTCAAATGATTTGGAGCTTTGAAGTCTGAGTAAAAGCTCAAGGAATTAAGCTGGGATCAGGTTCAGGGGTCAAATTTGATAATTAAATACGAACGAAGACTCGAGGAGGCATATTGCACACTGTCTAGTAAAATAGACATAACGTTTTTCTCAAAACTCCATTTGGGCTCCACAATATATTGTTTGAAAGCTAACTCAAAGAGTTACAACTTTTCTGTTTTATGTTTTTCCAAATTCTAAACGGAATAGGGTAAAACACCGCGATTACTGTAGGACCGCGGTAGAACACCGCGGCAGAACATTACCAAAGATTTAGAGGGCCTATTTGGCCGCGGTCCCGGCATAACCGCGGTGGGACCGCGGCAGAACACGTAAATTTCAGGGACCAAAGTGCAAAATACGGGATTTTAAGCCCTAAACCCTATATTAAACGTAGGAGGCCGACCAAGAAAAAAAGGGGACATATTTTGGATACAAATTAGACCTAAGGAGGCAAGAACACACTAAGAGCAAGGCGGGAAATTCTTCAACAAGTTTTTCCTTCCTCTTCCTATTTTTCCTTGTTGGTTATGATTTTTAGTATTGTAGTTTTACATACTATTATGAATAGCTAATTTGTTATCTAAGGTTTTGGTGAAACCCGTTGGGGATGATTTGGTTGTTATATTAATATAGTATTGAATTGGTTGTTTATCTCTATTTGTTCAACTATGTTTTGATTGTCGTTAATTGAAAGGATCCTCAATTAGCCGTTCCTATTTATTATGTATCTGCTTGAGAGAGAGTGCATATTTAGGTAGTTGTTTGAACAACATCACTCTCAGAGTATAGGCGAGAGTCATAACCGAGGATTTAGAGGTTGGATTAGAGATAACGATACCTCAGGTGCGATCTAAGTGAACTGTAATGCGAATCTAGCTAGCGTAGCTTGAGAGAGTGCGTCTAGTAAATTATCATAATTGCTTGAGAGAGATTTATGATAGCTGGAGAGTTCATGATTGATAGAGGCAACTAAGTCAAAGCTATAAGAAACATACAACTAAAGAAATCAACAACGGGGAAAACCATTACTTTAAACCTTTATTTCAATTGTTTACAATTCAAGCATAGTTAGTTTTCAACTGTTTATTTATTTTCAATCTTGTCTTCGTGGTGATATTAAACAAGTACAACTAAGCCTTAGTTCTCTGTGAGATTCGACTCCAGACTTTTAGATCGGATTATATTTGCAGCGACCGCTTATCCTTTTTAGGACTAGAGTTAGGCGTGATCAGTGGATTTCTATAAACATGATTTTAATCCAATTGAAGGAAACAAGGAAACAATTATTTCTTTTATAGGAAATTTTCAGATTTTTTCTTTTTATTATTCTCAAACCATGAAGAGGCAATAACAACTTAAATAAGTTCAAGGCAGCAATACAAGCATGCGCATATTATACCGAGGCGACGACGCGCCTATAGATGCATCTATTTAATCTGCCGAGGCGTTCGGCCCGTTCCAAAATTAAACACACACAAACGATCAATCATGTAGTCAACAAGGAACAATTATCCATAGAAAAGCCAATTCTCTTTTAAAGATTTTTGAAAATGAAGTTTAATCTTTTGTGAAAATTTATTTACTAACTCGAGGTGATTTAAACAATTCAAATGTTGATAAGTTTACAATTAATCCAAGTATAGCATACTTTTGGGTCCTAGACTACCCGGAGAATAGCATAATAGTAGCTACGCACGGATTCTCATCACCTCGTGCGTACGTAGCCCCCACAAATAGGAGCACCTAACCAATCAATTCACATATGGGGACAATTCCCTCCTACAAGGTTAGAAAGGAGACTCACCTCGCTCTGAAGATCCATAATTGACATTCCGCGCCCTTCCGAAGACTTGAATCGATACACCATGCTCCAAAACTAGCCAATAATTATGTAAACCCATTAATTTATGCTAAGGTACTCATTATAATCCAATTTATAATAATTCCTAAACCCGATCGAAAAGTTGACAAAAATCCGGAATCCAAAATTTTTCAAAGATAAAGATTACTTTCACGAACTCAAATATATGATTTTCTCTAAATTCCATACCCTAAATCGTGGTCAAATTCCAAGAATACTAATTTTCTAGGTCTTCCCTCAAACCCCAAGTTTTCTACAAATTTCATGCTCAAGTCCATACATAATTGATGTATTTTACTCAAAATAGGTCGGGGGTAACTTACCTTGTCATTGATGATGAAAACCCTCTCTAGAGATCCTCCAAGAATCGCTCCAAGCCAAGAAAAATCATAGGAAATGGCCAAAACCTGACATTAAAACAACCATTCTGCCTTCAGCAGTTTTCGCACATGTGGTCCTATGACCGCTTCTGCGGTTCTGCAGGTGCGGTCCAAATACCGCTTCTGTGGTTCACCCACCAGGCCTCCTCTTTCGCTTCTGCAACCAATTCCGCATATGCGGTCCCGCTTCTGCGGAACCTGACCGCATCTGCGGTCCACTCCAAGCTGCCCCTGTTCCGCAGATGCGGTCCCGCTTCTGCGAAACCCTGACCGCATCTGCGGTCCCAGCTCTCCTCTGCCCATACCACATCTGCGGCTTTCGGGCCGCTTCTGCAGCTCCGCACCTGCGGCCAAAACCTCGCATATGCGGTTACACCAGGTATCAGCTGCTTCAGCCCTTCTTCAAATTCCAAATTTGATCCGTTAGCCATCCAGAATCCACCCGAGACCTCAACCAAACCTACCAACCAATCCCAAAATACGTTACGGACTTGCTCAAGGTCTCAAATTACATCAAACAACACTAAAATCATGAATCGACCTCCAATCCAAACTTAATGAACTTTAGAATTTCAAACTTCTATTTTCGATGTTTAAACCTATCAAATCACGTCCGATTGACCTCAAATTTTGTACACAAGTCATATTCGACATTACGGACCTACTCTAACTTTCGGAATCTGATTCCGACCCCGATATCAAAACGTCCACTTCCGGTCAAACTTCTCAAAAACCTTCAAATTTCTATCTTTAGCCAAATGGCTCCAAAATGACCTACGGACCTCCGAATTCACTTTCGATCGCGCTCCCAACTCCATTATCACCATATGGAGTTATTCCCATACTCGGAATCCCAAACGGACATCGATAACACTGAAATGCACTTCGACCCAAACTTATGAAATTTCTTTCAAAATGCTACTTTCCACAATAGGCGCCAAAATGCTCCCAAGTCATCCAAAACCCGATCCGGGCATACGCCCAAGTTCGAAATCATCATACGAACCTGCTGGAATCTTCAGATCCCGATTCCGAGGTCGTTTACTCAAAATCCAATTTTAGTCCATTCTTTTAACTTAAAGCTTCCGAAATGAGAATTCCCTTTCCAAATCAACTCTGAACTTCCCGAAATTTAATTCCTACCACGCGTGCAAGTCGTAATACCTGAAATGAAGCTGTTCATGGCCTCAGACTTCTGAACGACGTACTAGATCTCAAAACGACCGGTCGGATCGTTACACATTATCACCGCCCGCATATATAATTCCTATTGATAGAATTCTTTTAGGATTGTATTCTACTGTTATTGGACTATCGCTAGCATAATACTCATAGAGAATTCCTTTTGGATAATTCTAATTGTTATTGGACATCTCACCGCTAACTTAATTATCATTGATAGAATTCTTTTAGGATCTAATTATTATTTTTGGACAGCAGCGAGTAAATATAACAGTGACAAGTCCAAAGTAAATTCTAATTGCTAGCTTTTAGACAACGAGGACTCATTGCCAACTAATTCTAATTCTATTTCTTTTTGGACAGTAACCGGTAAGTATAATGAAAACTAATCCAAAGTTAGTTTTCTCAGATTGTATATCGTTTTGAATATCTCAGTCACCTTTCCTTTTTATAAGTAAATTATATTTCCAATATAGTGGGATAATATTAACTTATTAACTTATTGAACGAATCCATTTCGAAAAAAGAGGAGGTAAACAAGATCATACTCTTTTACGATCATTTTGTTTGTGGAGCTGGAGTAGTATGTAAATAATCAAGCTTTATATCTTGAGGAAAAAAAAATGTATAACTTGAATAATTAATTAACTATTTACCATAACATGTTTTCTCAAAAGATCAAATGTTGATATGTATTTGCCGCAATATGTTTTCACACACACACAACTATATATTGGTCCCTTGTTTCTCTAGCTCATAAATAAATCACCCCTCAGAAAGGATTAACTGTAATAAAATGAATGGATAATTCGATTTCGCACTATGATGTGGATAGGAGAAAGAGTTGCTCCGTGAAGCTGGGCATTCAGTGTTCTTATGGAGGAACTATATTAGTAAAAGAACTGAAAGGGCCTTCAAACAGAGCAAGGGAGTGATGGGATATTGATGTTATACACAAGTTCTGAATATGACAAAGCTGTCAAAATGATAGAGGAAATCAAACACCGAAAATATCGTCTATAAAGAAAACAAAAGAATAAGGTGATATACGACCCCATCGAATATTTTTACATTATAAACACAAAATTTTCTAACTTTATTAAGTTGATCTATTTTACAGCTTCAGATATATTCGAATTTCGAATTTAAGTAGTATTATATTAATGTAATAACATCAATTTCAATATTATAGCATTTTTTTCACGTCAATTTTTTAAAAATATTTCTTCTTTCTTATATATAATTTCTAATAAATTTAATTTATTGTTGGTTCATATGTAATCAATTAAAACTCTGCGTGCAAAGCAAGTACATAGAAACTATATATTATATTAAAAGCACGAAGGCCCTTAGCGAAATGTCGTTCGATTTTTTTACCCTTTAAAAACGAATTTATATTGGACAAAATAGTAATTTTAGTTATTTTCCTAATATTTAGGACTTTAGAATCAATAAATTTTTTTTTTAAATCTTTCCTTATTGATTACTATGTCAAAGTCCTAATTTAGAACTTTAAAATTATAATCCTTTACTGAATTAATAAATTGTAAGTAATGCTTATATTTCAGAATTATCTCTCTTCTATTTCTGTAGTATAATAAATTCTTAACCGAAAATAGAGTCTCTCCGTCATTACAAACTAGGTTTCTAACACTCGCTTCTTCCATAGCATGGCTACCAATAGGAAAAGAGTGAACTCAATTCTTTATTTTAAGGAGAAGCTCTCTCTAGAAATTCTCTCCCATTTCTATCTCAAATGGACTTGGATCAAGTTCAACAATCACCCCCTCCTAAACCACCAGATATCACAACTACTAAAACACTCGAGCAATTCATTTTGCCTACTACAACCTTTAAGGACAAATTAATCCATAGTGAACAAGAGACATCAATTAACATGACCATTGATGCAAATGTCTATGACTCATCAAATTGTGTACAAGCTAAGAAAGATGAGTAACTATGCTTGCCAAATTTACAACAAATCCAGTTAACTCAAAGAGGATATCCATCGGATTTACGAGCCTTGGAAATACTCAACTATAATCAAATTGCAAGGGGGAAGAATTCAACACCATTTGCTAAAAAAAAAGCTACATGAGCTATGGAAAGCAAAGGAAAATTTTTCCTTAATCGATTTAGGATGTGATTTTTTTATCACCAAATTTAGTAATGAAGAGATAATGAAAAAGGCTTTGCACATGGGTCCTTGGTTCATCTATGGTCATTTCTTATCAGTTCAAAGATGGGAGCCAAATTTCCTTGCATCCGATGCAAGAATTTCAAAAACAGCGGTATGGATCCGCCTCCCTCAGTTGCCTACAGAGTTCTATGATAGTATAATCTTGACAAAAATTGGCAACAAAATTGGCAAGCTACTTAAGGTTGATGCCTGCACTTCCTCAACCCATAGAGAAAGATATGCTAGGCTATGCATTGAATTGCCCTTGGACATCCCAGTACCATATTCCATTTTGATCGGATCCCACAAACAAACCATTTATTATGAAGATGGAAATCTTTTATGTATTAAATGTGGAAGAGTTGGGCATGTTCAATCAAAATGCTCCTTTAATTCAGTCCCCAATACCCCCTTCTCAGTTGCTTTAGACCCCACCGTCCACCAATCAAAGAACACTATTGCTCCAGTGTAATGTGCCAATGATGTCTCAAGGCAATCTAATACAGAAGAAGAGGAGTGGAGAACAGTGAGCTTCCCAACAAAAAAGAAGGCCAATCAAAGAACCAATTCAGGTACCTTACATGATCAATCAAATTCATTGCCAGGTATACACTCTTCTACTTCCTTAAACGTTATAGCTACTGGTAAGCAATCCCTTCCAAAAAATTTCCATAAAAATCCTATTAAGCATTACATTGTTAAAGGAAATAACCCCCTTGAAACTCAAAATTCTGAAAATAAATTCCAAGCATTGGTTACTCCGCCCAACCAGGATTGCATGGAATTAGAGTCTAATGAGAATTGCCACGTGGCAATGCAAGTTTGTGACCAATCACCCAAAATGCATGGCACTAATTACATGCCTATTACTACTAATTATACTACTCAATCCACTGTGCCACATAGACTGCCCAATGACCACTTAGCTTCTAATGAACCTAATCAAATTACTACTAACCTTACAAACCTTTGCATGAGGGACAAAACCAAAGGGGAACACCTATCCCAAGAACCTGCCATTGGACAACAAATGGAAGATGACAACTTACACGTTCCTAAGGCTAAATCTAAACCAAATCCTTCCATTACCTAAAACTCAAGCAAGCTTATATGCACGCCACTAGAGATAATAAGTACCTCTCCTCCTAGAAATATAGATACACCACTTCCTCCGCCAGTAGCCTCACACACTGTCCAAAATATAAACCTTTCCCCCACAAACAACAATACCAAGAATACCAGTATCTCATAGGAGACGATATCGTCTAGTCTAAATTTTAAGACACCAAAGAGCACACACCATGGCCAACCCCCCAATCCCTCTATCAGCTCAACCAACCAACCAAATCTTCTATGTCCAACCACCGCTCCCACAAGATCATCAACCTCTCAGTTGGATCGAACAAGCTTTGATGGGGCATGCAATCTCCTTCAACATGATCCTAGATGGACATGAAACATTGATAGTGCTACAAAACTCTCACTTTCTTGCCCAGCTAGTATCGGAGGGGATGCACATGGCAATGAGCAACTATTTCAACCATGTATGGTTGAACAACATTCTCCACCCCTAGCCCCATCCATGAACTCCAACCTAGCTCAAGCTATGAGAAACCAGTGGAGTCTTCCACCCCACTTCAACCTAGTACAAACTCAGAACATGCAGCTAGATCTTCCCTTCTTTCCTCCAGGGGAGATCTCAAACATGAACCCTGTGTTCATGCCATGGACAATGCCGAACTCAAATGCCACGAGTCAAATGCCCAACCAAATGGCTGCCCCACCCCATGCAAACAATCCCCTTCCAGATGGTCAGCTAGGGCAAAACAATGTCCCAATTCACCATGCACCTCCCAATCAACCAGAACCAGAAGATCAACCAATAGAAGATGTGGAGGAAATGAACCTGATGGGGTCAGACACAATCCTAGAGTTTTTAAATCTAAACGACGTAAAGGTATTTCTCTTCAGGGAAATGCGAGAGAAGAGATATGTTTTCAACTGTCCCCCTACTCTTTACAAGTTTTCGATGGATGTCAAGCCACCACAGGACCCTACTGTAGGGAGCCATGCAATGATTCTCGTTCCTTCAATAAGGAGGAACCCAGTCCCTCCTCCAGAGAGAGCAAGGGCCAAGGCAGCCTCCACAACCCCAACCCTCTCAATATGATACCTCATAATGTTAGTTTTATAGTTTGGAATATCAGGGGTGGGAATAATGATACTTTTAGGGTTAATTTTAGGGAGATGATTGACACCCACAAACCTAGTATAGTCACCTTGCTAGAAACCCGCATGGAAAATCATATCTCCCTCCTAAATGACTTCCCTTTCACCCAAATGATCGAAGTCCCTGCTGAGGGTCAATCTGGGGGCATGGTTATTCTTTGGAAAGCTGATGTTATTGCCGTTAAGGATTTTATAAGGAGGAGCCAAGAGATTCATGCCAACATAGAGGTACGTCCCTCAAATACTACTTGGCTATTTTCTTCTATCTATGCTAGTACAAAAATTGCTAATAGAAATGACCTTTGGAATAATATAGAAAACATTTATAATGGTTACAAAGGTCCATGGCTGTTAGCTGGTAATTTTAATGATATTTTTTGCTCAAATGATAAATTTGATGGTAAAAACATTAATAGTAGACGTAGTTCTCGCTTATGGTCTAGTATTAACCATTGTAACCTCTTTGATTTGGGTTTTAAAGGCTGTAAGTATACTTGGACAAACAATCGTAGGAAACCTAATAATCTAATAATGGAACGTTTAGATCGTATGGTTGCAAATGACTCTTGGACCAATCTCTATCCTAAGGCTATGGTTATTCACCTGCCCAAAACACACAGTGACCATAACCCTTTGTTACTTAAATTAAATCCTACCAATGTTTTTAATAATGGAAAACCGTTTAGACTTGAGTCCATATGGTGTAGACATCCGGATTTTATTAACATTGTCAAGGATAGCTGGAATTCAAACGATCTTACTAAAGCGCATCAAACTTTTAGAGAAAAAATTATTTCTTGGAAAAATGAGGTGTTTGGAGATATCTTTAAAAAGAAAAAAACTATTCTAGCCCGACTCCATGGAATACAAATATCTCCTAAGTACCAATACAGTCCCTTTTTAATGAACTTGGAAAACTCCCTCCAACAAGAATATAATGCCATCTTAAAAATGGAGAAAGACTTTTGGAAACTTCGTTCTAGAATTAATTGGTGTAATGATGGTGACGCTAACACTCGCTTCTTCCATAGCATGGATACCAATAGGAAAAGAGTGAACTCAATTCTTTATTTTAAGGATGCTAATGGAAATTGGATAACTGAGGCCAAAGCCATTTTGGAACATACTTGTAACTACTTTAGGGACTCCTATAAGACCTCTAAAGTATGTTCCAAATGGGCAATTTTTAAAAATATCACTCACCCCTCTAATACTATTGACCTCTCCACCCTTGACACATCCTTTTCAAAAGAGGAAGTTAGAAAAGCCATTTTTTCTTTTAAACCTTTTAAAGCCCCGGGTCCGGATGGTATTCACCCTTTTTTTTACAAAAAGTATTGGCACATAGTTGGAAATTCTGGGATTGAATTCTGCCACAAAGATTTTGAATCCCAATCCCTACCAAATGATATTAATGATACTTGCTTGTGTCTTATTCCTAAGATTGACAATGCCATTGACCTAAAGAATTTTAGACCTATAGGGCTTTGTAATACAAATTACAAAATCATTACTAAAATCTTGGTTAACAGACTTAAACATCTTCTTCCCACCATCATCAGCCCTACCCAATCTAGTTTCTTAAAAAATAGAAGAACCAGTGATAATGCTATTATTATCCAAGAAATCATTAACAACATGTCTTCTTCCAAAAGCTCCAAATACGACATGCTGTTAAAAATAGACCTTCAGAAAGTTTTTGATAAGTTGGAGTGGGATTTTATACACAAAACCCTGATCTATTTTCACTTTCCACCAAAAATTACAAGGTTCATAATGCATTGTATTTGCACTAGCAATATTAGCATTTTGGTAAATGGTACAAAGACCAATTTCTTTGCTCCTAGTAGAGGTATCCGTCAAGGCGACCCTATGTCTCCCTATATTTTTATTCTTTGTATGGAACTAATGTCTAGGCTTAATGACTACCAAGTAGACACTCTTAGGTGGGATCCCATAAGAATTAGTTCCAAAGGACCCTACTTTTCTCATCTTTTTTTTGCCGACAATCTTACCTTAATGGGAAAAGCAAATAACAAAACTGGTAATTGTATTTACCAATGTCTTAACTTATTTATGGAAGAAACCGGGCTCTCTATTAACTAACAAAAGTCTAAAATTGTTTTTTTTCAAAAAACTGCCCTCGAGACATTATTAATCATGTAGCTAATCTTTTTAATATAAAGGCTAGTCTTGATTTTGGAAAATACCTTGGGTTTCCCATCCTTAACCACAAGCCTAAGCCTAAGGATTTTCAGTTTATTATTGATAATATGCGTGCTAGACTCTCCCTCTGGAAAACCAACTTCCTCAACATTGCGGGTAGAACCACTTTAGCAACTTCTACTTTAAATACTATGCCCTCCCATGTCATGCAGTACACTCATCTTCCTAAAAAAGTCCTAAGCCAAATAGACAAGATTCAAAGAGACTTCATTTGGGGTAGTACAAACACTAAAAGGAAAATTCACCTAATTAATTGGAACTCAGTCACAAAGTACAAATCTGAAGAAGGATTAGGTATTCACTCTGCAAAGGACAAGAATTTGGTACTTCTTAGTAGCCTTAGTTGGCGTCTCATAAACGTCCCTCACCACCCTTGGGCTCAACTCATTGCTAGTAAATACGCCAACAAGAAAAACACTCCTACTTGTTCTTTCATCTGGGCAGCCATTAGGAAAGGTTACAATCTTCTTTCTAGAGGCTTGTTATGGCACCCTACTATTAACTCTAATATGGACATTTGGTCTAATAGATGGATCCAAAATTCCACTACCCTTAGGAACTATATCCAAGGTCCTCTTAGCAAGACTGACCTTTCTATATCTTTTAATAACATTATTAATTATAATCACTGGAATTTATCCAAGATGTCTTTTGACCTTCCTAACGAGCTTTTAATTAAAATCAAGGCTACCCCTATCCCTGCAAGGTCCATGACTAAAAATCTTATAACCTGGGATTCTAATAGCAATGGTATCTTTTCTATGAAATCTTGTTACAATCTTCTAGAAGATAATCATACTCCTAATCCTGATAGAAATACTAACTTCAAATGGATTTGGGACCTTCATTGCCCTACAAAAATAAAATTCTTCCATTGGCAATGCATGCAAAACAAAATTCCATGCAGAGCTTACCTTGCTCATATTGGCATCAATATCGACCCTATCTGCCCTATGTGCAAGCAAGGAACGGAGGATGCCACTCACATCTTCCTTCTATGACCAATAGCAAATCGCTTTTGGTCTAGCATGGGCCTTTCCATTAACTATAATAGGAGTGAGCACAACTGGTTAACCTATCTAAGACACGTTCAAAGTGTTGTCTTTAACCACCAATTCCCCTGGATGTGTATCCTTCCCTTTTCGATTTGGAACCTGTGGAAAAATAGGAACAATAATAATATCAACAATCTCAACCTTGATATAAACCCTAGACAGGTCCTTAGCCAAATAGGCCAATATATTTTCTTCACTGAAAAAACCCCTATACTTAAAAGTTTTTTCCCCATTAGCATCATCTGGGATAGCCCCCCTAAAAATACTATTAAACTGAATATAGATGGAGCTTTCTCGAAACATAATCTTCATGCAGGTTTAGGTGGAGTTTTCAGAAACAGTATGGGCAAATGGATCATGGGCTTTACCAAATCATGCTATGCTCACAGCCCCATGCAGGCTGAACTCTTAGCACTGCAGGAAGGCTTACAACTAGCAAAGGAATTGCCATTTGCAAACCTTGAAATCGAAACAGACTCAACAGAAGTGTTGAGAATGCTAGATGAAGCTTGTAGCACTACCAATCCATGCTTACCCACTTGCAGATCCTTAATGCAACATTTGAAGTCCCTGGTGATCAGACACAGCTTTAGGGAAGGAAATGCAGTAGCAGACTGCCTAGCAAAAGAAGCTATTAGGATTTTCAAGCCAGGACTATGTTATCGACTTGCACGTCCACCTATTTTTGTTGAATCTTTTTTGGAAAAGGATATGCAAGGTGTTTGTTTGGGTATTAAAAAACTGAATTCTACTACTTGTAATAGCCTAGTATCTCATAACAACAGTAATGTCCTTAGAGACTATATAACTCCTATGTAAGCTTTTCGGCATATATATATATACACACACACACACGGTTTGAAACTTTTATAACTTTAACTTTCAAATTTTCATGGTGAAATTGCCACTTTGTTGAACATAATTGAATTGTTAGTATCCGTTTTGGAACACATTTGATTATAATGGATCAATATTAACTTTTCTTAATCTTCTTATAGTTGATGTTCTATATATCCAAAAGGTGAGATCTCATGCAATCTCTTTAAGCTCCATTTTTTTTAGTTTTTTTTTTTTCGTAAATCCAGTTTGCTTCTTGTTTCTTGCTTATGGTATATATAATATGGTTTTGGATAAACATTCATCAGGTACATACATCTTTATTTTATAACTCAAAAGCTTAACCTTAGTGTTATATTTATGAATTTTTTTATAAAAAAAAAGGTACACGCGCAACGCGCGTACTATAAAGTAGTAATATTAAAAACACGAAGGTCCTTAGCGAAATGTCATTCGCCCTTTTTACCCTTTAAAAATATATTTACATTGGATAAAATTATAAAATCAAAAAACTCTCCTTATATTTAGGAGTTCAAAATAAAATAAAAAATTAATGTAATTTAGTGTTTGATATCTTCTCCCGATAAGGATACAATATATTAAGACATAAAAGAATACAAAAATAGTACGAGGAAAGATTTTTGTTGGTTTCCAACAAGGAAACTTCATGTTTTATGTGGTATTTTTTTAATTTGTCCTTGTTTAATCATAAAGACCAATTTTGCCTTTATTTTCCGTTCATATGATTATTTGTTATTTTTAAATTTAATAATAGTAGTATTTTTATTTAAAGTAATAAGTACAATAATGTACTTTAAGTTAATTATTTGAATAAGTTGAGTACATATTATAAATTTATACACATATTAAATTACAAATATAATAACAATACTCGAAAAGTAAAACACTGATAAGATAAATTTATATATTGAAATTAATAAAATAAATTATATATATTTATGAAAGGTATAAATTAGTAATTTTAATTGAATTAGCTATACATAATCAATATTCTTTGTTGAAATAAATTTACACATTTATTTTAATTCAAAAATATTATTTATATAATTTTTTGAAAGTTTAATACTCATTTAGATAGGTTACACGTACAACGCGCATACTGTAACACTAGTTAAACTAATGACTAAGTAATAGTTTAAGTGCTAAAAGTTAAAATACTTGTAAAAAATTAAAATGGTTGATAGTCAATAACATGTCAAGACATTTCTTTCAATAACATGTCAAAACATTTACTGAAAGTTATGCTAAGATTTTTGGTAGAGAGTCGATTATAATTTAACTTAGAAACTTTCTGTCTAAGAGGTATCAAACAAACATTAAACCATTTTTTGGTTAAAAGGATGATTATATATTAGCATCTAAAGGAAAATAGGTACATCATTTTCAGAGGGTATGAAGTGCCCCTTAAGTTTTGATCCACAGTACTAATATTACATTCCAGAATGTTTTTCGAAAATACAGTTCCTAAGATGTCTGTCCAAAAAGCTTCGTTTGCAAACACCGGAGGAACTGCGACATTGTTGTTCTTCAAGAAAGATCTTTCTTTGCTGTTTTTGCCAGCAGATCAGCTACCCTGTTCTTCTCCCTGTAGTTGTGTTTCACCACTGTGCCTCTCAATGTTTGGATGATTGACCTGAATTAAGAGATAATAGAGTCATAAACATAGTTTTCCAATTTAAGAATTCTTATTATCCCTGTTGAGTCTGTGTTGATTTTCAGATTTGTTAGACCTTTTTGTTTAATTTGCGGTCCCTGTAACAGTGCAAGAAGCTCAGCTTGGGTATTTGTTGTGTGTGGCAGACTTCTCATAAAGCTCAGAACTCAGTCACCACCAGAGTTTCTGAAAACACCCCCACGCCTCCCTTTCCAGGGTTCCCTAGTGCAGCCCCATCAGTGTTGAGCTTGTATTGACCTTATAGCGGTGGTTCCCATTTGACCCAGATGGTCACCTCTTTTCTGGGTGTATATCCTGCTGAAATAGTAAGTTATTCATTTGCACTTGCTATGATATTAGGGACAAAGACCTTTTTTTGTTTTGTTTTTTTGTTGAAGAGGTTATTGTTCCTGGTAAGCCACAAATGCCAGAAGCTGAATGGAAAGATGTCTTCCCAACAAAGATTATTGTTGAAAGCTTTATTCCGAAGTCAACGGGATACGGGATGGGATGGCTTCTGCCATGACCCAACTCCACGTTAGGCCGTGATGGTGTCCAGCACCGTTGCTAGACAAGCAAACAATGAACAACTTAGTGATTTTCCATCTTTATTAAGTGATTCCAACAACTAACTTTCTTTAAATTTAAAACATTTAATAAATAATGGATTTTAAAGCAATCAAAATGGAAAAGAACTAAAGAGACTCATAATTATGGAAATACAACTCAAAAATCGTAAGTCTACTAATGTGTGCCAAGATCTAGTGTCACAAGTATATGGGCAGCTAGTAGAATGTATAAAAGATGGCTATCCTACTGTCATGACCCAAAATCTAACCATAATCGTGATGACGCCTATCGTGTTACAAGGCAAGCCTACTTCCCAAAATATTACTACTAAACCGATTATAAAAAATTAATAAAATATTTCAAAATTTAAATTTCTCACACTAAATCAACTCTGAATATAATCAATATAAAATACGAAAACGAGCCCTAAACATCAGGGTGTCACTAAGTCATGCGCGTCTAAAACTATTAACCAAGATATTTAAACTGTCTACCTGTCCAAAAGAAGAAATGACAAGAGGAGTAACAAGATCCTCCGGACAGTAGCAACTACCTTGCAATCTCCACAGATAGCCGGCCAGAACTCAACGATCGCCGTGCTCTAACTCACCTAGATCTGCACCATAAAGTGCAGGGTATAATATGAGTACAACCAACTCAGTAGTAACATAAATAACTAAGGAATTGGGTAGTAGTGATGAGCTAAGTAAAACAATTCAATTATTTCTTTATTACAATTTAAAAATAACAGGAATCAACAGGTAAATTCCATAACTCAGTAAATACCACAAAGAAATTCAACAGATAAATGCAGCAACAACAAAAGTAAATGCAACCTCACAACAATGTCACTCCATCACTCAGCACTCGCACTCAGCACTCATCACTCAACACTCAATACACTCAATACACTCAACACTCTACACTCACTGGGGGTGTGTACAGACTCCGGAGGGGCTCCCAAAGCCCAAGCGCTAAGAACGAACAACTCACGTTCCATCATATCAATACCTGGATCCACATGGTCAACTCACGTGCTATGCAGATAAGTCACGCGCTATGGTATCAATACCTGGACCCGCACGATCAACTCATGTGCTACGCAGATAACTCACGCGCTATGGTATTAATATCCTCACAACCAGGCTCTCGACCTTACTCAATCATGTACCTTACTAGCCTCACCATCATCAACAAATAAGAGCACGCAACCCACATCAAGTATCACATCATATTATCAAATAATAGAGACTAAGGTAAACATGTACAATAATTTCTATGACTGAGTACAAATAAAGTGAGCATGAATAAATCCTAAGCATGATCTCTAACACGAAGGCAGACAAGTTCAATAACAAGTAACTACATAAACACAGATGATGGCCATGAGGCCTCACGGGACGGACCAAGTCTCAATCCCTCGGGGTATACACTCACACGCCCGTCACCTAGCGTGGGTATCACCTCCGAACAGTCATATGATATTAATTTTTCCGGGTTTATACCCTCAAAACCAGAGTTAAACCTGTTACTTACCTTAACAGCGTGAAATCCTACTCTAGGATGTCCTCATCCCTCGACTCGATCTCCAAGAGCTCCGAATCTATCCATAATCAGAATACTACTATCAACATAGTCTAAAGAATCGAATTTCACAATAAAAATTACGTAAATATGCCAGAAATCCAAAATCAGCCAAAACCCGGCCCCGGGGCCTACGTATCAAAATCAGTCAAAAATGGCAGAATAATAAATCTCATCCTCTCCCGAGTCTAACCATATAAAATTTATCAAAGTCGAACTCCGTTTGGTCCCTCAAATTCCTACCGAAAACTCTCCAAATATCAAGCCCTAACTGAAGGATTGCGTATAGGTGTTCATAACACGCAGCAGAAGACAATAACAATCCTAGGCAGATCTTTTAGCGTTTAAAATTTATTTACATGTCAAAGATCGAATCTTAGACGTACCTGGTGAAGAGAGTCTTGTTTCAAATTTTTTTTCGAAAGTGCGAAGACTCTATGCGTATCCACACCGAGACCGATCTTTGCTATCAACTCTTTGAATAATGAAACACGCGAACAAATTGATTGAAAAACTTGTGCTGAAATTTTTCTCAAAAAATTCAACTCAAATAAGAAGAACAAGAAATATTTTTCTTGTAATTGTATTTTCTCTCTTGGCTTTGTATTGCAATTTCCCTTTTACAAAGTGGCTTTTCTTTTCCACGAAAAAACTAGTTGCAGCACTTCGTTCATCACCATATATATCATCACATATGATCCCTTTTCCTATTAGACTAAGAAAAGGTCCGAAGTGATTTACTTAGTGCACAAGTCTAATTCCAAAATTAGACTTTGAAAAATATTTCTATAGGAAAATAGCTTCTCATTCCAAAAAAGGATATCACGTTGCCGAAGAGTCCTTTTATGGATTTTCAATTTGCTAATCCAATTCAAAATTGGATTAATATTTTCATGTAGAAAACTTAATCCCATTCCAAATGGGTTTCATGGAAGCCACACGTTGTGGACTTTTCAATCCAATTCTAAATTAGATTATAATTAGTATTATATATGTAACTTAATATTATTCAATAGATATAATTTTCTATCCAAATAGAAACCTTCAATTTATTCACAATATTAATTATATCCTCTGTGCTAGCAAAGAATATAAAAATATTTCATTTGGACTAATAACTAAATCTATTTGACTAATTAAATTTTTTAATTTAATTATCAAATAATAAGTTAATTAATCCTTTAGCAAAGATCAGAACACTCGTAAGTGTGCGACCCTATAGGTTCAATACTAAACTGGTAGTAAATTGATCACATCAATATATTAATCAAGGGTAGCATTTAACAACACTCCTTAATGACCGGATATCATGAAGTAGACAATTTACTCTCAAGAACCAGTAGAAGAATAATGTAGTAATTCCTTCTGTCCTTATAGCTCTGGATCACCCTAGGATATGATTCAACTGTCAAATCCTAATAGGCGACCAACTATGTATTCATATCCAATATAATCGACCAGTGAATGACCTAAGAAACTCATTTCTTCTTTCATTCAATTGCCCTGACCAAGGTCTTAGTTTGGTCGTTTATAATTCACGACAACATGGAGCTTAAAATTATTACCAAGAGTTGACAGGTTCCATCTTGATCAATCACTAATTCTACAAGTATTTAATCGTACCCAATATCCTTTCAACTATCGCCCTAGGACCATAGGTGTCTAGTATCAAAGTACAATAAATAACTTATCAATTACTGTGATGATCTCAGGTCAAAGGGAACTCTTACATCACATTGTTCAAGAGAATATCCTATTGACAGTTTATGGTAATTCTAACCATTAGGAATTATCCAACGAGTCGTTTCAATGATTATATCTCTATATGTATCATCTATCTATGTGATTTAGTTAATGAGATCAACTAATCTTTATCTCATAAAGACAATCACATAAATATTGATCTAACCGGATTACTAATGTCCAAATTCATAATCCTACGATCAAGAACAAAATTTAGATTAAATTATAAGAAATTTTACTCTCATTATCATGATCTCCATCACGATGACAAGTCTCAAAATTTAATCAAGGACCTAATCAAATTAATCAAGCAATTAATAATAACTATGATAAAAGAATATCAAATGCCATATATTTTTATATCAAATAATGTTCACAAAATTATGTTCAAATCATCAAATATGAGATTGGATCTAGAGCATATCTACTATATCCCTAACAATCTCCCACTTGCACTAGAGCCAATTGCTCTTGTACTTCATTCCCAATTTTCACTTGTGCTTGGCAAACTCCTTTGCTCTAAGTGCTTTAATGAATGGGTTTGCAACATTTTCCTTTCCATCTACCTTTTGATTCTTGACGTCTCCACGTTCAATGATCTCTCTTATCAAGTGACACCTTCGCAGAAGGTGTTTGGATTTTTGGTATGATCTTGGTTCTTTTGCTTGAACAATGGCTCTAGTATTGTCACACAACAGTGGAACCACACCTTCTATTGAAAGAACCACACCAAGTTTAGTTAAGAAATTTTTCATCTATACAGCTTCCTTAGCAGCTTCACTAGCTGCTACATTGTCACGACCCAAAATCCACTAAGGGTCGTGATGGCGCCGGACACCACTGTTAGGCAAGCCAACCAAAATACTTAATTAAATTCTCATTTTAATAATTTTGAAAACTATTATTTTCCTTTAATTTTACCAGTAAAAGATAATACCAGTAAAAGATAATCGTTTCAAATCAAATATAAATATTAAGCAGTTAATACAAGATACCCCATAATTATCCCAGAACCCGGTGTACAAGTGCATGGGCATTTACTAGGTAATAAAATAAATACAGTAACTGTTCGGAATACAAAGTGGACAGAAATAAAAAAAACACTGTAAAGTACTCTGAAGGGGACTCTGCTGGCTGCGGGTCATCTCGATAAATGCAGTTCACCTTAGTCTCCATATCAACCATGCTGCTATGCCACTAAGCCACAAGCCACATATGAACCTGTGCAATAAAAATGCACAGCAAGTGTAGTATGAGTACGAAAATAATATGTACCCAATGAGTATCCCGTCTAATCTCGAAGAAGTAGAGACGAAAGGTCGACTTCGACACTTTCTAGTGGTCTATCTGTAATGACCCGATCAGTTATTTTGAGCTCTAGCACATTTTTCAGCACTTAGAGGCCATGAACAACTTCATTTCAGGTATTATGACTTGTACGCGCGGTCGGAATCGAATTTCGGGAAGTTCAAAGTTGATTTGGAAAGAGAATTCTCATTTCGGAAGCTTAAAGTTGAAAGGATTCTCTAAGATTAAATTTTTTAGCAAACAACCTCGGAATCGGGATTTGAAGGTTCCAACAGGTTCGTATGATGATTTTGGACTTGGGCGTATTTCCGGATCGGGTTTTGGATGACCGGGAGTGTTTTGGTGCCCATTGTGGAAGTTAGCATTTTGGAAGAAATTTTATAAGTTTGGCTTGAAGTGCATTTCAGTGTTGTCATTGTCCATTTGGGATTCCAAGTCTGGGAGCAGCTTCGTATGGTGATTCTGGAGTTGGGAGCGCCATCGAAAGTGAATTCGGAGGTCCGTAGGTCATTTTGGAGCCATTTGGCTAAATATAGAAAATTTGAGGTTTTTGAGAAGTTTGACCGGAAGTAGACTTTTTGATATTGAGGTCGGAATCCAATTCTGAAAGTTGGAGTAGGTCCATAACGTCAAATATGACTTGTGTGCAAAATTTGACGTCAATCGGACGTGATTTGATAGGTTTAAGCATGGAAAGTAGAATTTGGAAGTTCTAAAGTTCATAAAACTTGGATTGGAGGTTGATTCATGATTTTAGCATTGTTTGATGTTATTTGAGTCCTCGAGGAAGTCCGTAATGTGTTTTGGGACTGGTTGGTGTGATTGGTCGGGGTCCCGTGGGCCTCGGGTGTGTTTCGGGTTGTATTGCGCTCTTATTTGATGTTTGAATGCCGTTTCTTTGGTCATAAAGGGATACCATATTGAGCAAATGAGCTCTAAATTAAGTTTTTATTGAACCATTGGATCCGTATCGTAATATCGGAGCCATATCAAAAAGATTCATCGAATTTGGACATCGTATGAGGGAGTTATGCTAATTTCCGTGTCGAGAAAGTGCTGGTTGCTGTCATAACCGCAGAAGCGAAAACTGTTGGAGGCAGAGAGATTTCTTTAAAAATCGAAGTTTGGCTCATTTTCACTTTATTTCTTCCATGGGAACCAATTTTGGAGCAATTTTGGAGTGCCATTTTCATCACCAAGCATAAGGTAAGTGATTTCTACTAGTTTTGAGTATATACAAGGTTTATATATGGATTTAGACATGAAAAATTGTAGAAAACTTGGGGTTTGAGGGAAAACCTAGAAAACTAGTATTTTTGGATTTTGACCACGATTTTGGGTATGGAATTTAGAGAAAATCATATATTTGGGTTCGTGAGTTTATGGGTAATCTTTATCTTCGGAAAATTTTGGATTCCGAGCACGTGGGCCCGAGGGCATTTTTGTCAACTTTTTGATCGGGGATAGGAATTGTTATAAATTGGATTATAATGAGTATCTTAGCATAGATTAATGGCTTTACATAATTATTGGCTAGTTTTGGAGCATTGTGCATCGATTCGAGTCTTCAGAAGGGCGTGGAATGCCGGTTATGGACCTTCAGAGTGACGTGAGTCTCCTTTCTAACCTTGTAAGAGGGAAATGTCCCCATAGGTGAATTAATTGGTTATGTGCTCCTATTTGTGGGGGCTACGCACACACGAGGTGACGAGAGCCCATGCGTATATACTATTATGTTTAAGTCCGGGTAGTCTAGGACCCAAAAGCATGCTATACTTGGAATATTTGTAATCTTATTGATAGCTCGAATTTCTTAAACCACATCGAATTAATAAATCCATTCTCAAAAGGGTTTGACTTATTTTCATAAATTGTTAAGAGAGATAGTGGCTTTTATTTGAATAATTATTGCCCGATAAATTCTTAATTGACAATTTGACCATGTATTTTTATGTGTACCTGCGGCGCATGAAGGATTCGCGAGCAGGGTGATTGTTTATTTTATGTTGACCACGTCGTATGGATAGTTTGTGAGGGGGGTCATAGATGCATCTATGGTTCGAGTCGTTCGACCTTCGGCAGTGCACAATTTACTTTTATGTTGGATCGGGCCGTACGTCCCACGGTGATTATTTGCGCATGCTTGTATTGCTTGCCTTGAAACTTATTAAAGTTGTTATAGCCTCTTTACGGCTTGAGAATAATTGTATAAATGATAAAAAGGAAATTTGGAAATTTCCTATAAAGGAAAAATTGTTCCTTTGCTTCAACCTATCGAATTATATCATGTTTATAAAAATCTGCGATTTAACATATTGTTGATATATCATTATTGGAACACTAGTAAGTGTCAAAGTCAACCATCTCGTCTCTACTTCTTCGAGATTAGACGGGATACTCATTGAGTACATGTTTTTTTCGTACTCATACTACACTTCTGTGCATTTTTGTTGCACATGCATATGCATCTCTAGTGGCCTACTGGGCGTAGCAGCATAGATGACACGGAGACTTAGGTGAGCTGCACTTCTCGAGGTGATCCGCAACCAGCAGAGTCTCTTTTAGTTTTCTGTATTTATTTCTATCCATTATTGTATTCGAGACGATTGTTGTATTACATTATTTCTTAAAAATTTCTTATGCACTCGTGACACCGGGTTCTGGGAGGATTTTTGGATTATTAAATGTTATGTTTTGTTAAAGACTTCGCGATTATTTCTGTAAATTTTATTATTCGTTATTTAATGTATAAAGAAAAATGATTTTAGACAATACAAACTTTGGAAGTTAATTAAGTATTTTGGTTGGCTTGCCTGACAGCATTGTCCGCCGCCACCATGACCCTCGGTGGATTTTGGGTCGTGACAACATGGTAGCAGAGCACTAGGTTCCCTTAGGTCTCACGAGTCATGAGCAAGTCTAGTAGAGTCTCGCGGATCAGTACGGAGATGTCTGTACTTATCTTTGGGAGGCTACAGGGCTGTGAGGAGTACTTCCCTTCTTGATTCCTTATCGTGCGATTTGATTCCTGTGAGGCTTATGCCTTTGTTTCTTTTCTACTCAATCTTATGTGACGCGAATCACTTGTTATAAATTGAGAATTGAAGAATTTTGATGGCACTACAGATGTGGTACAGGATGTTTCTCCCGATATAGTTGATCAGACTATTATCGTCGCCTTGTGGAAGGGAATTTTATTATTTCAAGCTCAGTAGCAGTACTTCTGAGAGCTTTGAGGTTAGGCACAAGTTGCGATGATGCTTATGAACGTTGTTCTGCAGTATTGATATGATGGTAGGACGTTTGCCTACTTGTCGAGGCAGTGAATGACTTGAAGGGAGGTTTACTCAGTGTATGATCTAGAGATTCGGTGTTTTATTCCCTGCAGGGGAAAGGCAATCGGGCAGAGAATGTTCAGGTTTGGGTTGATGAGGTATCGAGACTCGGTATTTGCTAGCGTGGCAGAGATTTTTTCTATAATGCGGTGTCGTGATCCTTACTGAATGTACTAAATTTGCCGGTGTTATGGTCTTCTACAATTCACCTTGGGGTAGGGCATTGAGGAATAATATTGGAGAAACGACTGTTGCAGCTCGATAAAGATGATCTTCAGAAAGTTGAAGTTAGTAGCGATTTGTGGATTCAAGTGCGGCGAAGATAGATTTTATTTAAGGCAACAATTGAGCAACAAAGTATGAGGAAGGACACATGGGAAGTGTCAGGCGGTGTTTAAAAATTCTAGAAGGCCAGGTATAAGAAGAGTAGGTCGAGTAGTTGATTAAAAAAGTGAGTTTGCCCAAAGTGGGAGAGTGGCAGAGCTGCATAGGGGCTTGGTGGTAGGATGACTACACGCCTTAAGGATAATTTGGAATTATTTGGGATTTAGTGGCTGGCAATTGAAGCCTACAGGTTTAATTGGAAGTATGGGCTAATATACAACAAAGAGATCGGTCGTGCGAATGTGGTTGATGATTCAGAGTATAAAAATGGGTTTTTACAGAAATAATCCAAGAATTTAGGCGGTTGATTGCGCAAGGTTATGTCAATAAGAGATAAGGAATCCCGGTGAGTTCCAGAGTTGTGTAATAATGGCTTCAAGCTAAGTGGGAGAGTCTCACCGCCTAATATTGGGTTGCATGGTGAACCACTTGCAAGGTTTTCTGGTTCTTAGCATATTTCTGGGTTATTTCGGCTACATGGAAAGAACATAAGTGGTGATTTGAGCAAAGGAATTGTTGAAGGCTGCTACAATTAGCCTTATTGGCTCATGTTCAGACTTGGGGAAGGATTCAGAACTTATGCCTTGTATGGATGCAGATTTCGAGGGGAGTGATTCTGCCGGGTGCCTCGTCGAGAGGGTATTTATGTGTTATAACATTTATGGAGTTGGTTATATTCGGGACCAAATCAGAGCGGGTGGTTCTCAGCAACGGTCCTAATGGATTCAAAAAAGAGGTAAAGTATGGTGCCTAATGATTTCGAGCCTATAAGTATAGTTATGAATCAAGCTTTTACAGCAGCTAATGAGTGGAGGCCCAGAATGTTTTATGATGTTTTGACTTGCAGTGTAGCACTTGAGAGGAAAATAAGAAAGGACTTCAGATTCGTAGAAGGATTAGCAGAATGCGCATATCAGTTGAGGGTGCGAATGTGCGCACAAGGGAGGTATGAAATGGTTCATAGGATTCTAGACAACATGGTCTCGCGGTTCAAGGTCACTCGGGGTGAGAGCGGATGAAGTGTGTTATGTGTTGAAAGGAGTTATTGTTATAACTAAGGCAATCAGGGTAAATTGAAGGAAGATATATTGGCTAACCACAGTTGAGTTGGCGTATTGGTGGTAGAGATCCGTTCCTTCAGCGTGATCAAGTTGTGCATTTGATTTGTGGCGGTACGCGTGAGGCTTGTCGGCCACTATAATTGATGTTATTCAGAAGCATTCTACTATTATTACCTGTTATGTGTAGGCGGATCCTGGAAGGGCTAGGGTGGCTTAGACCACTACTTGGAGATTCACATATTCTTCGGTTATGAGAATGTACCTGTGTGTTGCTATGGTTCTCCTGAAGTGAGTCCAGTGAAAAGAATTATATGATGAAGTGTTAACCTATTGGTGGTTCCAGAGTTATGATGAAGATCATGTCCTATCGTATATCGGCACTTTGGGTGCAGTAAGTGGTATGGAATTTGAAGTGAGGATCAAGGTTGCAGTTCAGTGTTGGTAAGGATGTCACGAGCTCGGATGAGCAGGAAGGGAGTTTCGATGTTCAAAGCAAGTTGGTATTTCCTGCAGCGTCGCCTGAGATCGGTGTTCTATGAGAAAGGCTTTGCATACTGGTTAAGGATTCTTGATCGCTTTTCAGCGTTAGTACGGCCGGTGGTTTGGATGTACGAACCTGTTATGTGTTTCGAAAGGTTATGGGAGCGTGTCCTACAGGAAGATTGTATAAATGTGGCATGTAGTCACTCCATTTATTTAAGATTTAAATCAAATATGAGGATTGAGGTAATATCATTAATTTGAGAATTTATACCTGGAGGGCACTCTGTTTATTGGGTTATGGACTGAGGAGGTTTGCTCCGGTTATGATGGTTGTTCTTATGTGTTATGAGAAAAGGGGAGTTGCTATGGACCTTTGAAAGGTTATTAACCTAGTTGGTGCAATCAGAAATCAGCTTGGGATCGGTGGATGGATTTAAATGTGAACAGGGGCTTTATAGCAGGCCAGATGTGATCATATCAGCAATGCGCTCTTTATGTAAGAATAGTCGTGGTGTTATTTCGTCGTCAGCTATTTCATGTAATGATGTATTGCACCATGCGAGTTGTGAGATGGCTTGGTAAATTTCTTACGTGTTGAGGTTCCACATAGAGATGAGGTTATATGAGCAGGATGGTCTTGAGATTCAGATTGTGTATTGCACCTTAGTTGTGCTAGAATTGTAAATTATAGCGTTATATGTATCCCCAGGTAATGATACTATACACTTAGAGTGATTGTGACCGAGATTTGGTATTTTATTGTAATGAACAATTGAGCTCGATGTGCATCTCCTTATGTGAGTTCTACGTGTGGATCGGGTGGCACACCGCCATGGGTATGCTATTTGAATCGGGTGGCATGCCGCCATGGTTATGTTGTATGGATCGGGTGGCACGCCGCCATGGTTATGCTATTTGGATCGGGTTGCGCACCGCAACAGTGTGATGTTTAGTACAGTTCCCCATATATGTTTTTATGTGTTCTGTTTCCTATTTTCTGAAGGAAGCTCATATTAGCTGTGCGCCCGTGTCACATGTATAATTCGCGAGCGGGGTAATTGAAATTCCTTTTCAGAGTTCATTTTCCTTTTTTTGTGTCGCATTCTAATTGGTAGCCTATTGGCACATTGTGGCATCATATGAGACTTTTGGTCTTGTCGGGGTGGCTTATTGCCTGAGCAGTTCGTACTGGGTGAGACGAGATCATTATGCCTACGGTCGTCTTCTAACATTACCGACATTTCGGGTTTTCATAAATTTCACATAAGATAAAAGCTCTTTTCATCATCAGAAACAACCTGATTTCCGACCTCTTGCATTGCATTACCATAACGAAAAGAAAAAAGAATTAAAAAAAAAAAGAGATTGCTCTTGTGGCTCTTTGGATTTAGGATCAGTGCAATCTGATTATATGAAGTATATTAAGGAGCTAAGATCATTATTCGGCTCAGAATGAAGTGATGGTTCTTGTCGGGAGTATAGACCCAATGATTGGTTGATGCGGTGGTTGATTATGAATTTCTGCACATCTCTTCCGTCGTGGCGATATTGTAAAGGTTAGAGTAAGACCTGTGTATGTCATAGGGTGCAATGGGAGCATCATATTAGTAGGATTCTGGCTAAGTTGATCAAAAAATGTTATTGTGGTCCGGTGAGTAAAGTGATGCTAGGTGTGAATTCAACAAAGTTATGCAGCCTTGTTTGGGTACAGCGTGTAGTGATTGATATGGCGATCTTATGTTATAAACAGGTCGGGCATAGAATTCCGGATGCTGGAATTGGGCTCTAAGGCTTATTTGCTTGAATAAAAGGGAATATCTTCAGAATTGATCGATCTGATGTGCTCAACTGAGTTATGGTAGCACGGGAAGGTGCATGAGAAGTTAAACAGTGATTTTAGACTACTTCAGTGTAGTCCTCAGCACGTTTGAGGACGAGCAGTCTGAGGCCATGAGCAACTTCATTTCAGGTATTATGACTTGTACGCGCGGTCGGAATCAAATTTCGGGAAGTTCAGAGTTGATTTGGAAAGAGAATTCTCATTTCGGAAGCTTAAAGTTGAAAGGGTTCACTAAGATTTGATTTTTAAATAAACGACCTCGGAATCGGGATTTGAAGGTTCCAATAGGTTTGTATGATGATTTTGGACTTGGGCATATGCCCGGATCGGGTTTTGGATGACCCGGGAGTGTTTTGGTGCCCATTGTGGAAGTTAGCATTTTGGAAGAAATTTCATAAGTTTGGCTTCCGTTTGGGATTTCGGGTCTGGGAGCAGCTCCGTATGGTGATTCTGGAGTTGGGAGCACGATCGAAAGTGAATTCGAAGGTCAGTAGGTCATTTTGGAGCCATTTGACTAAAGATAGAAATTTGGAGGTTTTTGAGAAGTTTGATCGGAAGTGGACTTATTGATATCGTAGTCAGAATCCGATTTTGAAAGTTGGAGTAGGTCCGTAACGTCGAATATGACTTGTGAGCAAAATTTGAGGTCAATCGGATGTGATTTGATAGGTTTAAGCATCAAAAGTAGAATTTGGAAGTTCTAAAGTTCATAAAGCATGGATTGGAGGTTGATTCATGATTTTAGCGTTGTTTGATGTGATTTGAGGCCTCGAGCAAGTCCGTAATGTGTTTTGGGACTGGTTGGTGTGATTGGTCAGGGTCCCGGGAGCCTCGGGTGTGTTTCGGGTTGTATTGCGCTCTTATTTGATGTTCCAACGCTGTTTCTTTGGTCATAAAGGGGTACCATATTAAGCAAATGAGCTCCAAATTAAGTTTTTATTGAACCATTAGATCCGTATCGTAATTTCGGAGCCATACCAAAAAGAATCGTCGAATTTGGACATCGTATGAGGGAGTTATGCTCCTTTCCGTGTCGAGAAAGTGCTGGTTGCCGTCATAACCGTGAAGCGGGACCGCAGAAGCGGAAATTTTTCCACAGAAGCGAAAACTCCTGGAGGCAGAGATATTTCTTTAAAAATCGAAGTATGTCTCATTTTCACTTTACTTCTTCCATGGGAGCCGATTTTGGAGCAACTTTGGAGTGCCATTTTCATCACCAAGCATAAGGTAAGTGATTTCTACTAGTTTTGAGTATATACAAGGTTTATATATGGATTTAGACATGGAAAATTGTAGAAAACTTGAGGTTTGAGGGAAAACCTAGAAAACTAGTATTCTTGAATTTTGACCACGATTTTGGGTATGGAATTTAGAGAAAATCATATATTTGAGTTCGTGAGTTTATGGGTAAACTTTATCTTCGAAAAATTTCGGATTCCGATCACTTGGGCCCGAGGTCATTTTTGTCAGATTTTTGATCGGGGTTAGGAATTATTATATATTGGATTATAATGAGTACCTTAGCATATATTAATGGGTTTACATAATTATTGGCTAGTTTTGGAGCGTTGTGCATCGATTCGAGTCTTCGGAAGGTCGTGGAATGCCGGTTATGGACCTTCGGAACGAGGTGAGTCTCCTTTCTAACCTTGTAAGAGGGAAATGTCCCCATAGGTGAATTAATTGGTTATGTGCTCCTATTTGTGGGGGCTGCGCACGCACGAGGTGAGGAGAGTCCGTGCGTAGCTACTATTATGTCTAAGTACGGGTAGTCTAGGACCCAAAATCATGCTATACTTGGAATATTTGTAATCTTATTGATAGCTCGAATTGCTTAAACCACATCGAATTAATAAATCCATTCTCAAAAGGGTTTGACTTCTTTTCGTAAATTGTTAAGTGAGAAAGTGGCTTTTATTTGAATAATAATTCCCCGATAAATTCTTAATTGGCTATTTGAGCATGTATTTTTATGTGTACGTGCGTCGCATGAAGGATTCGCAAGCAGGGTGATTGTTTATTTTATGTTGACCGCGTCGCATGCATAGTTCACGAGCGGGGTAATAGATGCATCTATGGTTCGAGCCATTCGACCCTCGACAGTGCACACTTTACTTTTATGTTGGATCGGGCCGTACGTCCCACGGTGATTATTTGCGCATGCTTGTATTGCTTGCCTTGAAACTTATTAAAGTTGTTATAGCCTCTTTACGGCTTGAGAATAATTGTATAAATGATAAAACGGAAATTTGGAAATTTCCTATAAAGGAAAAATTGTTCCTTTGCTTCAACCTATCGAATTATATCATTTTTATAAAAATCCGCAATTTAACATATTATTGATATATCATTATCGTACCACTAGTAAGTGTCGAAGTCGACCATCTCGTCTCTACGTCTTCGAGATTAGACGGGATACTCATTGAGTACACGTTGTTTTCGTACTCATACTATACTTCTGTGCATTTTTGTTGCACATGCATATGCATCTCTAGTGGCCTAGTAGGCGTAGCAGCACAGATGACACAAAGACTTATGTGAGCTGCACTTCTCGAGGTGATCCGCAACCAGTAGAGTCTCTTTCAGTTTTCTGTATTTATTTCTATCCATTATTGTATTCCAAACGATTGTTGTATTACATTATTTCTTTGAAATTGCTCATGCACTCGTGACACTGGGTTCTGGGAGGATTTTGGATTATTAAATATTATGTTTTGTTAAAGACTTTGCGGTTATTTCTGTAAATTTTATTATTCGTTATTTAATGTATAAAACAAATAATTTTAGACAATACAAACATTGAAAGTTAATTAAGTATTTTTGTTGGCTTGCCTGACAGCGGTGTCCGGTGCCACCGTGACCCTCGGTGGATTTTGGATCGTGACACTATCAATGTTATATCAATTATATATTAAATCGTGAATTTTTATATACATGATTGTAATTCAATAGAATGAAGCAAGTAAATAACTCTTTCTTTTATAGGAAATTTCCAAATTCCTTTTCATCATTTATACAAATATTCTCAAGCTGGGAAGAGGCAATAACAACTTTAATAAGTTCAAGGCAAGCAATACAAGCATGCGCAAATAATTTCGAGGTCGTACGGCTTGATCCAAGATAAATGTAAAATGTGCACTGCCGAGGGTCGAACGACGCGAACCATAGATGCATCTATTACCCCGCTCGCGAATCATATATGCGACGCGGTCAACATAAATAAACAAACAACCTGCTCGCGAATCATATATGCGACGCATGTACGCATCGAAATACATGCTCAAACAACAAATTAAGAATTTATCGGGGAACGTTTATCCAAATAAAAGCCAATTCTCTTTTAGCGATTTAAGAAAAATGAAGTTTTATCCCTTTTTCAAATTCATTTACCAATTCGATAAGATTTAAGCAATTCAACTTCCAACAAGATTACAGATATTCCAAGTATAGCATACTTTTGGGTCCTAGACTACCCGGACTTACATATAATAGTAGCTACGCACGGACTCTCGTCACCTCGTGCGTACGTAGCCCCCACAAAAAGGAGCACATAACCAATTAACTCACCTATGGAGACAATTCCCTCTTACAAGGTTTGAAAGGAGACTCACCTCGCTCTGAAGATCCATAACCGGCATTCCACGCTCTTTTGAAGACTTGAATCGATGCACAATGCTCTAAATCTAGCCAATAATTATGCAAATCCATTAATATATGTTCAATTACTCATTACAATCTAATTTATAGCAATTCCTAAACCCGATCGAAAAGTTGACAAAATTGCCTTCGTGCCCACGTGCCCGCACTCTGAAATTTCTTGAAGATAATGTTTACCCATGAAATCACGAACTCAAATACATGATTTTTTCTTAATTCCTTACCCAAAACTATGGTGAAAATCCAAGAATACGAATTTTCTAGGTTTTCCTCAAACCCCCAAATTTCTACCCATTTACATGCTAAAATCCATACATAATTGATATATTTAACTCAAGATAGGTGGGGTTAGCTTACCTTGTTGATAATGACGAAAAACCCCACTTGAAGCTCACCAAAATCGTCCACACCAAATGAAAAATGGGGGGAAAATGACCATCTCCCAATTTTAAAAGAATACACTGCCTCCAGCATTTTTGCACCTGTGGTCACTTGACTACTTCTGCGCTTCCGCAGGTGCGACCACCTAGCCGCTTCTACGGTTTCTCACAATGCTTCCCTTTTCGCTTCTACATCCTCTCCACCGCAGGTGCGGTCCCGCTTCTGCGATGACCTGACCGCATCTGTGATCCTAGGCTTCACCCTTCATGTAATGACCCGACCGGTTGTTTTGAGTTCTAGTGCACCGTTTAGCAGTTTAAGACCATGAGAAGCTTTATTTTGGATATTATGATTGGCACGTGTTGTCGGAAGTGAATTTCGGGAAGTTCGGAGTTGACTTGGAGAGGAAATTCCTATTTTGGAAGTTTGTACATTGAGAGAATATACTAGGATTAGATTTCAGAGTAAACAACCTCGGAATCAGGATCTGAAGGTTCCATTATGTTCGTATGATGATTTCAGACTTGGGCGTATGGTCGGATTGGATTTTGGGTGACCCGGGAGCGTGTTGGCACATATTGTGGAAGTTACCATTTAGGAAGAAATTTCATTAGTTTGGGTTGATGTGCATTTTAGTGTTATTGATGTCCGTTTGGGATTCCGAGTCTGGGAGTAGCTCCGTACGGTGATTCTGGAGTTGGGAGGCGATCGAAAGTGAATTCGGATGTCCGTGGAGTATTTTGGAGCCATTTGGCTAAGGATATAAATTTGAAGGTTTTTAAGAAGTTTGACCGGAGGTGGACTTTTTGATATCGGGGTCGGAACCCGATTCTGAAAGTTGGAGTAGGTCCGTACTGTCGAATATGACTTGTGTACAAAATTTAAAGTCAATCGGACGTGATTCGATCGGTTTAAACATCAAAAGTAAAAGTTTGAAATTCTAAAGTTCATAAAGCTTGGATTGGAGGTCGATTCTTGGTTTTAGCATTGTTTTACATGATTTGAGGCCTCGAGCAAGTCCATAATGTGTTTTGGGACTGATTGGTATGATTGGTTGGGGTCTTGGTGGCCTCGAGTGGATTTCGGGAGGTTAACGGATCGAATGGATTTCTGGAAAGGGCTGAAGTTGCTGGTATAACCACACCTGCGAGACTAGGTCCGCAGGTGCGGAGTCGCAGAAGCGGCCAAAAGGGCAGTAGATGCGGTTTTGGAGTGGAAGTGAAGGGATCGCATATGCGGTCATGTAGCTGCAGAAGTGAGACCGCTCCTGCGGTGGTCGAGTCACAGAAGCGGAAATGGGCGGCTAAGCTAGGACCGCAGATGCGGGACCGCACCTGCGGTAGGAGAAGCGCAAATGCGAAAGGACTGGAGGCAGTGAGCTATCTTTAAAAATCGAGTTTAGGCTCATTTCCTCCTATTTTCACTTTGGGTTGGACGATTTTGGAGCTTTTGGAAGAGAGATTTTCTCCATCTATGTCAATGTAAGTTGTTCCAACTCATTAGACGCTAAATATATGGTTTTGCTTCGGATTTGAGCATGAAAATTGGTAGAAACTTGGGGTTTGAGGGAAAACCTAGAAAATTGTTATTCTTGGAATTTGACCACGATTTTGGGTATGAAATTTAGAGTAAATTATATATTTGAGTTCGTGGAGTTATGGGTAAACTTGTTCTTCAAAAAATTTTGGAATCCGGGCGCGTGGGTTCAAGAGCATTTTTGTCAACTTTTCGATCAGGGTTAGGAATTATTATAAATTGGATTAAAATGAGTATTTTATTGTATATTAATGAATGCATAATCATTGGCTAGTTTTGGAGTATTTGGCATTGATTCAAGTCTTCGGAAGGGCGTGGATTGCCAGTTTTGGATCTTCGGAGCGAGGTGAGTCTCCTTCCTCACCTTGTAAGAGGGAATTGTCCCCATAGGTGAGTTAATTGGTTATTTGATCCTATTTGTGGGAACTATGTATGCACGAGGTGACGAGAGTCCGTGCATAGCTACTATTATGTTATTGTCCGGGTAGTCTAGGACCCAAAAGCATGCTATACTTGGAATAATTGTAATGTTGTTTACAGTTGAATTGCTTAAATCCTGTCGAATCGGTAAATAAATTTCTAAAAGGGTCAAACTTCATTTTCTTAAATCGTTAAAAGAGAATTGGCTTTTATGGGGATAAATGTTCCCTGATAAATTCTTAATTTGTTGTTGAACATGTACTTCTATGTGTACCTGCATCGCATGTAAGGTTCGCGAGAAGGATGATTATTTATTTAAATTTGACCGCGTCGCATGTATGGTTTGCGAGCGGGGTAATAGATGTATCTATGGTTCGCGCCGTTCGACCCTCAGCAGTGCACAATTTACATTTATGTTGGATCGGGCCGTATGACCTCGGCATGAGTTGCGCATGCTTGTATTGCTTGCCTTGAGATTTATTGATATTGATATCTGTTCCCCCGACTTGAGATAATTATTAATTAATGGATTACGAATCCAAAGATTTTAATAAAAAGGAACTTTTACCTATTTCGTGACTTATCTGAATTTACTGTTGCTAATAAATCCGTGATTCATCGCATTAATAATATTATTATTGGACCACTACTAAGTGTTGAAGTCGACCTCTCATCTCTACTTCTTCGAGATTAGGCGGGATACTCATTAGGTACATGTTGTTTTCGTACTCATACTACACTTCTGTGCATTTTTGTTGCACATGCACATGCGTCTATAGTGGCCTAATGGGCGTAGCAGCATGGTTGATATGGAGTTTTAGGTGAGCTGAACTTTCCCAAGATAATCCGCAACCAGCAAGTGTCTTTCAGATTACGGTATTTAATTTCTGTCCAATATTGTATTCCGGACAGTTGTTGTTTTAAGTTATTTCTTAGAAATTGCTCATGCACTTGTGACACCGGGTTCTGGGTCGTATTGACTTCTCGACAAGCATTATTAAATTGAACTAAGTATCTTTCATTAGTAAAAATTGAATAAGAAATAGAGTTTTTGAAATTGTTTAAATGAAAATTTAATTAAGTATTTTGGTTGGCTTTCCTGACAGTGGTGTCCGGTGCCATCACAACCCTTAGTGGATTTTGGGTCGTGACAATATGGTATCAGAGCACTAGGTTCCTAGGGTTTCACGAGTCATGAGCAAGTCTAGTAGAGTTTCAGAGATCGGTATGCAGACATCTGTACTTATCCTCGGGAGGCTGTAGAATTGTTAGGAGTACTTTCCTTCTTGATTTCTCATCGTGCGATTTGATCCCTGGAGGCTTATACCTTTAATTCATTCCTATTCAATCTTATGAGACGTGAACCGCTTGTTATAAATCGAGAATTGAAGAATTGTAATGGTACTACCGATGCAGTGCGGGGTGTTTCTCCCTGTATAGTTGTCTGAGCTTTTATCGTCGCCTTGTGGAAGGATATTCTGTCATTTCAGCTCAGTAGAGGTACAAGTTGCCATGATGCTATAAACGATTGTTTCGCAGTATTGATACGATAGCAGGATACTTGCTTACGTGTGGGGCAGTGAATTATCTGATTAGAGGTCTACTCAGTGCATGATTCAGAGATATTTCCAACGGTGGAAAGACAATTGGACTAAGAATGTGCAGATTTGGGTTGATGGAGTAATGAGATTTGGTATTTGCGAGCGTGGTGGGGTTTTCTTCTACGATGAGGTGTCGTTGTCCCTATTGAATGTACTAAGTTCGCCAGTGTTATGATCTTCTACAATTTACCTTTAAAGCAGGATATTATGAGACAATATTGAATAAGTGACTGTTAGAAATTGCGGGGTGCGGTGATTCAGGATGGAATCAGTGTTTCTAATGTCAATGACGGGAAAGATGATCCTCGAAAAAGTGTAAGGTTAATAGCGGTCTATTGGTTCAGGTGCATTCGAGATGGGTTTTGATCTAAGGCATCAACGGAGCAGCAAAGAATGAGGAAGGACATATGGAAAGTGTCAAGAGGCGGTTAAAACTTCTAGAAGTCCAGATATAAGAAGCGAGGCTAAAGGGGTGAGTTTCGCCAAAGTGGGAGAGTGGCGGAGTTTCATATGGGCTTTTGTGGTAGGATGACTATGCACCTTAAGGAGAGTTTGAAATGATTTGAGAATCTTAGTGATTGGTGATTGGGATCTACAGATTTAATTTGAACTATGGGCTATTATGCGGCAGGAGATTTGATATAATGGAAAGGAGCTACTTGAAATGAAGAAGGGTACAGCGTAACTTTGAATTGGAAGGATGTTTCCACATATTAAATTGATGTCCACGAAGGGTGAATGGACTTGTGCAACTGGGGAGCGAGCTCGGACTCGGGATGGGTTTTTTGATGTCATAGTGATTGTACCCCGTGCAGCAGCGTTGGAAGATATCGGCACGTAAATTCCACCGGTGAGTTATCCCCAGTGAGTAGATCGGTGGTCGTATGTTTGGCGAAGTTTTTGCGAAACAATTCTATTATCTATACAGCAAAGAGGTCGATCGTGCGAATGTGGTTGGTGATTCAGAGTATAAAAAGGGGGTTTTACAGAAAGGTTCCGAGAATATCTACGACTGATTGCACAAGGTTATGTCAATAAGAGATAAAGGATCCTGGTGAATTCCAGAATTTATGTAATAATGGCTTCGGGCTTAGTGGGAGAGTCCCACCGTCTATGATTAAGGATTTCCTTGTTAACTACTTGCGAGGTTTCTGATTATTAGCATACTGATGGGTTATTTCAGCTACAGGAAAAGAACATAAGTGGTAAATTGAGCAAAGGAAGTGTTAAAGGTGTACTATGGTTGGCCTTATTGGCTCATGTTCAGACTTGGGAAAGAATTCAGGATTCATGCCTTGTATGGATACAAATTTCCAGGAAAGTGATTCTGCCGGGTGCTTTGTCGGGGGGGGGGGGGTATTCATGTGCTAGAAGATTTATGGAATTGATTACATTTGGGGCCAAGACAGAACAGGCGACTTTCAGCAACGGTCCTAGTAGATTCAAAAGGGCGAAGCATATTGCCCAGTGATTTCGAGCTTGTACGTACGGTTAAAAAAATCGAACTTGGTAGCAGCTTATGAGAAGGGGCATAGAATGTTCTATGATGTTTTGACTTGCAGTATAGCCCTCGGGAGGTATGAAATGGTTCATACAGTTTGAGACGGCATGGTCTCGTGATTCAGGGTCACTCGGGATGAGTGCAGATGGAGCACGCTATGTGTTGGATGGGGTATTATTATTTCTAAGGCAATCAAGGATAAATTGGAAGAAGATAGATTGATTAGCCATAGTTGAATTGGCATAGTGGTGGCAGTGATCAGTTCCGTCAGCGCGATTGAGTTATGCAAGTGAATTGTGACGGCACGTGTGAGGCTTGTTGGCTGCCGTAATTGATGTTATTCAGAAATATTATACTGCTATGGCCTTATATGGTAGGCGGATCCCGAAAAAGGGCTATGGTGGCTCAGACCACTACTTAGAGATTTGCATATTCTAAGGTTATGAGAATTTACCTGTGTGTTGCTATGGTTCTCCTAAAGTGAGTTAAGTGAAAAGTTTTTATATGATGAAGTGTTAAGCTAATAGTGGTTCCGGAGTTATGATGAAAATTGTGTTCTATCGTATATTGGCGTGTTGGGTACAGTGAGGGGCATGGAAATTGAAGTGAGGATCAAGATTGCAGTTTGACGTTGACATGGATGTCACGAGCTCGGATGGGCAGGAAAGTAGTTTAGATGTTTAAAGTAAGCTGGTATTGTCTTCAGTGTCACCTGAGATCGTTACTTGGTGAAGAAGGCTTTGCATCCTGGTTAAGGATTTTTGATCGCTTTTCAGCGTTAGTGCGGCCGGTGGTCTGGATGTACAGACCTATTATCTGTCAGGGAAGGTTGTGGGAGCGTGCCCCACAAGAAGGTTGTATAAGTGTGGCATGTAGTCACTTGATTGATTGAAGGGTTAAACCAAGTATGAAGATTATGGTGATGTTGTTAATTTGAGAATTGATGTCTGGAGGGCACTCCACTCATTGGGTTGTGGACTATGGAGGATTACTCCGGTTATGATGGTTGTTCTTGTGTGTTATGAGAAAAGAGGGGTCATTATGGACCTTTAAAAGGTTATTAGCCTAGTTCAACGTGATCAGAATCAGCTTGGGGTCTGTGGATGGATTTAAATGTGAATATGGGCTTTATATCAGGCCAGATATGTTCATCTCAGCAATGCGCTCCTTATGGAAGAGTAGTCAGAGTATTATTTTGTCGTCATCTATTTCATGTCATGATATATTGTGCCGTGTGAGTTGTGAGATGGCTTGGTGAATTTCTTATGTGTTGAGGTTCCGCGTAGAGATGATGTTATATGAGCAGAATGGCCCTTGAGATTCAGATCGTATATTGCACCTCAGTTATGTTTGAGTTTTTGTAGCTTATGGAGCTATATGTCTCCCAGGGATGGTATTATGCACTTAGCATGCTGGTGACCGACATTAGGTATTTTGTTGAAATGAGCAATCTGGCTCGGTGTGTAACTCCTTACGTGAATTTTATGTGTGGATCGGGTGGCACGGCGCCATGGGTATATTGTTTGGATCGGATTACACGCCGCAACAGTGTGATGTTGAGTACAGTTCCCTATGTCTATTTTTATGTATTTTGTTTCCTATTTTTCTAAGGAAAACTCATATTAGCTGTGTGCCCACATCGCATGTATGATTCGCGAGCGGGGTGTCTGTTCAGTATATTGACCGCATCGCATGTATGATTTGCGAGTGGGGTAATTGGACTTCCTTTTCAGAGTTCGTTTTGTTTTTGTATAGCATTCGAATTGGTAGCCTATTGGCAAATTGTGGCGTCATATGAGACTTTTGACCATGTCCGTGGTGGCTTATTGCCTGATCAATTCGTACTGGGTGAGACGAGATCATTGAACTTGGGATCAGTGCCATATGAATGTATGAAGTATATTAAGGAGCAAAGACCATTATTTGGTCAGGAAGAGGTGATGGTTCTTGACGGGAGTACAGACCCTATGAATCGTTGATTTGGCAGTTGGTAATGAATTTCTACACATTCTCTTCCATCGTGGTGGCATTGCGAGAGTTGGAACAGGACCTATATATGTCATGGGGTGCATTATGAGCATCAGATTCGGGAAATGTCGACTAGTATGATCGTAGAGTGTTATTATGGTCTTGTGAATGATGGGGTGCATGGTGTGAAACCGGAAAGGGTGTGCAATCATGTTTGGCGTTGTGTGTAGTTATTGATATGGTGAGAGTATGGTAGAAAAGGCCTGGCAGAGAATTCCGGATGTTGGAATCGGGCTCTAAGGCTTATTTACTTTAGTGAAAAAGGATATCTTCATATTGATCAAGCTAGGGTGCCCAGCTGGGTGGTGATAGCAAGGGTAGGTGCCTGAGGTGTTAAACAATGATTTCGGTCAACCCCACCATAGTTCTTAGCACGTTCGAGGACGAACATATTTTTAAGTGGGAGAGAATGTAATGACCCGACCGGTCGTTTTGAGTTCAAGCGCGCCGTTCAGTAGTTTGAGACCATGAGCAGCTTCATTTCGGGTATTATGACTTGCACGTGTGGTCGGAAGTGAATTTGGGGAAGTTCGGAGTTGACTTGGAGAGGAAGTTCCCATTTCAAAAGCTTTAAGTTGAGAGAATTGACTAGGATTTGATTTCAGATTAAACGGCCTCGGAATCGGGATCTGAAGTTTCCAGTAGGTTCGTATGATGATTTCGGACTTGGACGTATGCCCCGATCGAATTTTGGGTGACTCGGGAGCGTTTTGGCACCTATTGTGGAAGTTAGCATTTTGGAAGAAATTTCATAAGTTTGGGTTGAAGTGCATTTCAGTGTTATCGACGTCCGTTTGGGATTCCGAGTCTGGGAGTAGCTCCGTACGGTGATTTTGGAGTTGGGAGCCTGATCGGAAATGAATTGGGATGTATGTGGAGTATTTTGGAGCCATTTGGCTAAGGATAGAAATTTGAAGGTTTTTGAGAAGTTTGACCGGAGGTGGACTTTTTGATATCGGGGTCAGAACCCGATTCCGAAAGTTGGAGTAGGTCCGTATTGTCGAATATGACTTGTGTGCAAAATTTAAAGTCAATCAGACGTGATTCGATATGTTTAAACATCGAAAGTAGAAGTTTGAAATATTAAAGTTCATTTAGCTTGGATTGGAGGTCGATTCTTGGTTTTAGCGTTGTTTGACATGATTTGAGGCCTCGAGCAAGTCCGTAATGTGTTTTGGGACTAGTTGGGGGTCCCGGGGGCCTCGGGTGGATTCCGGGTGGTTAACGGATTGAATTAGATTTCTAGAAATGGCTGAAGTTGCTCGTTGCTGGTATAACCGCACCTGCGAGACTAGGGCCGCAGGTGCGGAGCCGTAGAAGCGGCCAGAAGGGCCGCATGCGGTTTTGGACTGCAAGTGAAGGGAGCGCATATGCGATCATTTAGCCGCAGAAGCGAGACCCCACCTACGGTGGTTAAGTCGCAGAAGCGGAAATGGGCGGCTAGGCTGGGACCGCAGATGCGGGACCGCACCTGCGGAAGGAGAAGCGCAAATGCGAAAGGACTGAAGGCAGTGAGCTATCTTTAAAAATCGAGTTTAGGCTCATTTCCTCCCGTTTTCACTTCGTGCTGGGCGATTTTCGAGCCTTTTGAAGAGAGATTTTCTCCATCTATGTCAATTTAAGTTGGTCCCACTCATTAGACGCTAAATACATGGTTTTGCTTCGGATTTGAGCATGAAAATTGGTAGAAACTTGGGGTTTGAGGGAAAAACCTAGAAAATTGATATTCTTGGAATTTGACCACGATCTTGGGTATGAAATTGAGAGTAAATTATATATTTGAGTTCGTGGAGTTATGGGTCAACTTGTTCTTCAAAAAATTTCAGAATCCGGGCACGTGGGCCCGAGGGCATTTTTGTCAACTTTTCAGCCGGGGTTAGGAATTGTTATAAAATGGATTAATATGAGTAGTTTATCGTATATTAATGAATTTTCATAATCATTGGCTAGTTTTGGAGTATGAGGCATCGATTCAAGTCTTCGGAAGGGCGTGGAATGCCGGTTATGGATCTTCGGAGCGAGGTGAGTCTCCTTCCTAACCTTGTAAGAGGGAATTGTCCCCATAGGTGAGTTAATTGGTTATGTGCTCCTATTTGTGGGTGCTACAGTACACACGAGGTGACCAGAGTCTGTGCGTAGCTACTATTATTTTATTGTCCGGGTAGTCTAGGACCCAAAAGCATGTTGTACTTGGAATAATTGTAATGTTGTTTACAGTTGAATTGCTTAAATCCTGTCGAATTGGTAAATGAATTTCTAAAAGGATCAAATTTCATTTTCTTAAATCGTTAAAAGAGAATTGGCTTTTATGGGATAAGTGATCACCGACAAATTCTTAATTTGTTGTTGAGCATGTACTTCTATGTGTACCTGCGTCGCATGTAAGGTTCGCGAGCAGGATCATTATTTATTTAAATTTGACCGTATCGCATGTGTGGTTCGCGAGCGGGGCAATAGATGCATCTTTGATTCGTGCCGTTCGGCCCCCGGCAGTGCACAATTTACATTTATGTTGGATCGGGCCGTACGACCTCGACATGAGTTGCGCATGCTTGTATTGCCTGCCTTGAGATTTATTGATATTGATATCTGCTCCCCTTACTTCAGATAATTGTTAATTAATGGATTACGAATCCAGAGATTTTAATAAAGAGGAACTTTTACCTATTTCGTGATTTATCTGAATTTGCTGTTGCTAATAAATCCGTGATTCATCACATTAATAATATTATTATTGGACCACTAGTAAGTGTCGAAGTCGACCTCTCGTCTCTACGTCTTTGAGATTAGACGGGATACTCATTGGGTAAACGTTGTTTTCGTACTCATACTACACTTCTGTACATTTTTGTTGCGCAGGCACATGCGTCTATAGTGGCCTAATGGGCGTAGCAGCATGGTTGATACAGAGACTTAGGTGATATGCACTTCCCGAGACGATCCACAACCAACAAGTCTCTTTCAGATTATTGTATTTAATTTTTGTCCAATATTGTATTCCGGACGGTTGTTGTTTTAAGTTATTTCTTAGAAATTGCTCATGCACTTGTGACACCGGGTTCTGGGATAGTATGGGGTATTTTGTATTGACTTCTCCACCGAAACTTATGGAATTCTTCCAAAATGCTAACTTCCACAATAGGTGTCGAAACATTCCCGGTTCTTCCAAAACCTGGTCCGGACATACGCTTAAGTCCGAAATCATCATACAAACCTACTGGAACCTTTGAATCCCAATTCTGAGGCCGTTAACTCAAAATTCCAATCTTAGTTAATTATTTCAACTTAAAGCTTCCGAAATGAGAATTCTCTATCCAAATAAACTCCAAATTCCCAGAAATTCAATTCCGACCATGCGTGCAAGTCATAATGCCCGAAGTGGATCCGCTCATGGCCTCAAACTGCTGAACGACGCACGAAAGCTCAAAACGACCGGTCGGTTCGTTACGTTCTCTCCCACTTAAGCATACGTTCGTCCTCGAACGTGCTAAGAATTGTGCTGGAGTTGTCCGAAATCACTGTTTAACAACTCGAGCAGCTACCCATGCCACCACAACTCAGCTGCGCACCCTAGCTTGATAAATCTGAAGATATCCTTTTTCACTTAAGCAAATAAGCCTTATAGCCCAATTCCAACATCTGGAATTCTCTGCCAGGCTGTTTCCAACATACGCTCACCATATCAATAACTACACGCAACACCAAAACATGACTGCATACCTTAGCTGAATTGACACCTTGCACCACTTTACTCGCAGGACCACAATAACATTCTCTGATTAAATTAGTCAAAATTCCACGAATCTGATGCTCCCATTGCACCTCATGACATACATAGATCTTGCTCTAACTCTTACAATACTGCCACGAGGGAAGATATGTGTAGAAATTCAGAACCAACTGCCAAATCAACAAATCATTGGGTCTATACTCCTGACAAGAACCATTACCTAATTCTGAACCAAATAATGGTCTTTGCTATTTAATACACTTCATATAATCAGATTGCACTGATCCTAAATCCAATGATCTCGTCTTACCCAGTATGAACTACTCAGGCAATAAGCCACCCCTGACATAATCGTAAGTCTCATATGACGCCACAATGTGCCAATAGGCTACCAATTCGAACACAATACAAAAGGAAACGAACTCTGAAAAGGAAATCCAATTACCTCGCTCGTGAATCATACATGCGATGCAGTCAACATACTAAACAGACACCCCGCTCGCGAATCATACATGCGACGCGAGCACATAGCTAATATGAGCTTTCCTCAGAAAAATTGGAAACAAAACACATAAAAACAGATATAGGGAACTGTACTCAACATCACACTGTTGCAGCGCGCAACTCGATCCAAACAATATACCCATGGTAGTGTGCTACCCGATCCACACATAAAATTCACGTTAGGAGATACACACCGAGCCAGATTGCTCATTACAACAAAATACCGAATGTCGGTCATAAGCATGCTAAGTGCATAATACCATCCATGGGGAGACATATAGCGCCATAAGCTACAAAAATCAAGCACAACTGAGGTGCGATACACGATCTGAATCTCAAGAGCCATTCTGCTCATATAACATCATCTCTACGCGGAACCTCAACACATAAGAAATTCACCAAGCCATCTCACAACTCACACGGCACAATATATCATGACATGAAATAGATGACGACAAAATAATACTCTGACTACTCTTCCATAAGGAGCGCATTGCTGAGATGAACATATCTGGCCTGATATAAAGCCCATATTCACATTTAAATCCATCCACAAACCCCAAGCTGATTCTGATCACGCTGAACTAGGCTAATAACCTTTCAGAGGTCCATAATGACCAGCCTTTTTCTCATAACACACAAGAACAACCATCATAACCGGAGTAATCCTCCACAGTCCACAACCCAATAAGCTGAGTGCCCTCCAGGCATAAATCCTCAAATTAACAATCACCACAATCTTCATACTTGGTTTAACTCTTCAATCAATCAAGTGACTACCTGCCACACTTATACCACCTTCCCATGGGGAACACTCCCATAACCTTCCGTAACGGATAACAGGTCTGTACACCCAAACCACCGGCCGCACTAACGCTGAAAAGCGATCAAGAATCCTTAACTAGGATGCAAAGATTTTTTTTTCACAAAACACCGATCTCAGGTGACACCGAAGACAATACCAACTTTCCTTAAACATTGAAACTCCTTTCTTACCCGTCTGAGCTCGTGACATCCTTGTCAACACCGAACTGTAAACCTTGATCCTCACTTCAAATTCCATACCACTCACTGCACCCAACATGCCAATATACGATAGAACACGACTTTCATCATAACTCCGTTAACCACTAATAGATTAACACTTCATCATATAAAAACTTTTCACTTAAGTCACTTCAGGAGAACCATAGAAACACATAGGTGAATTCTCATAATTGTGGAATATGCAGATCTCTAAGTTGTGGTCTAAGCCACCATAGCCCTTTTCGGGATCCCCCTACACATGATAGACCATAACAGTAGAATACTTTCTGAATAACATCAATTACGGCGACCGACCGGCCTCACACGTACCGTCACAAATCACTTGCATAACTTGGTCCCGCTGCTGGAACTGATCACTACCACCAATATGCTAATTCAACTATGGCTAATCAATCTATCTTCTTCCAATTTACCCTTGATTGCCTTAGAAATAATAATAACTCTATTCAACACATAACACACTCCATTCGCACTCATGCCGAGTGACCTTGAATCACGAGACCATGTTGTCTCAAATCCCACAAACCATTTCATACCTCCCAAATGCTACACTACAAGTCAAAACATCACCGAACATTCTGTGCCTCTTCTCATAAGCTGCTACAAAGCTCGATTCTTAACAGTACCTATAGGTTCGCAATCATTAGGCACCACACTTTGCCCCTTTGAATCCACTAGGACTGTTGTTGAGAGCCACCCACTCTGACTTGGCCCCAAATATAATCAACTCCACGAATCTTCTAGCACATAAATACCCTCTCGACGAAGCACCTGGCAGAATCACTTCCCTTGAAACCCGTATCTATACAAGGCATAAATCCTGAATCCTTCCCCAAGTCTGAACATGGGCCAATAAGGCCAACCATATCACACCTTTAACAATCCTTTTGCTAAAATTACCACTTATGTACTTTCCCCGTAGCGGAAATAACCCATCAATGTGCTAATAACCAGAAACCTCGCAAGTAGTTAACCATGCAACCCAATCATAGGCGGTGGGACTCTCCCACTTAGCTTGATGCCACTATTACACAACTCTAGAATTCACCAGGATTATCTCTTATTAACATGAATTTGAGCAATCAACTACCAAAATTCTCGAAATCTTTTTGTAAAACCCCTTTTTATACTCTAAATCATCAACCATATTCCCACGACCGATCTCTTTGTTGTATAACCAATAGAATTCTTCGCAGAAGCATCACCAACCATGCAACCGTCGATCTGCTCACTAGAGATAACCCACCTGAGTCCGAGCTCACTCTCTAGCTGCATGAGTCCATTCACTCCTCGTGGACATCAATTAAATATGCGGCAACATCCTTCCAATTCAAAGTTACGTTGTATCCTTCTTCATTTCAAGTAGCTCCTTTGCGTTATATCAAATCTCCTGCCGCATAATAGCCCACACTTCAAATTAAATCCGTAGACCCCAATCACCAATCACTAAAATTCCCAAATCATTCCAAACTCTCCTTAAGGTGCATAGTCATCCTACCACAAAACCCATATGCAACTCCGCCACTCTCCCACTTTGGCGGAACTCACCCCTTTAGTCGGCTACTAGACCTTTGCTTCTCATACCTGGCCTTCTAGAAATTTTAACCACCGCCTGAAAGTCCCCACCTTTCCTTTCTCATCCGTTGCTGCTCAGTTGTTGCCTTAATAAAATATATCTTCGTAGAACTTGAACCCACAAATCGCTACTAACTTTAAACCTTTCCGAAGATCATCTTTTTCGAGTCGTCAACACTAGGAACACCGATTCAATCCTGAACCACTGCACCCCGCGATCTCTAACAATCATTTCTCCAATATTATTTCACAACATCTTACCTCAAAGGTGAATTGCAGAAGACCACAACACTGGCAAACTTAACACAAACAATCGCTGACAAAAAAATTCCACCACCCTCGAAAATACCAAGTCTTGTTACTCCATCAAATCAAACTTGAACATTTATAGCCCGATTGCCTCTCCTCTGCCGGGAAATAAAATTCTGAATCTCTGAATCTTGTATTGAGTAAACTTCTTTTCAAATCTTTCACCGCCTCAACAAATAGGCGAGTATCCTACCATCAAGTCAATACTGTGCGATAACCAATCGTGAGCATCACAACAACCTATGCATAGCCTCCAAGCTTTTAGAAGCACAACTACCGGGCCGAAACGGTAGAAAAATCCTTCTACAAGACGACGACAATAACCCAACCAACTATGCCGGGAGGAACATCCTGCACCACATCTGTAGTGCCATTACCATTCTTCAATTCTCGATTTAAGACAAGCGATTCGCGTCACGTAAGATTGAGTAGGAAGGAAACAAGGGCATAAGCCTCAAGGAATCAAATTGCACGATGAGTAATCAAGAAGGGATGTACTCCTAACAGCCCCATAGCCTCCCGAAGATAAGTACAGACGTCTCCGTACCAATACGCGAGACTCTACTAGACTTGCTCATGACATGTGAGACCTAAGGGAACCTAGTGCTCTAATACCATGTTGTCACGACCCAAAATCCACTAAAGGTCATGATAGCGCCGGACACCACTGTCAGGCAAGCCAACCAAAATACTTAATTAAATTCTCATTTTAATAATTTTGAAAACTATGTTTTTCCTTCAATTTTACCAGTAAAAGATAATAATCAAATATCAATATTAAGCAGTTAATACAAGATACCCCATAATCATCCCAGAACCCGGTGTCACAAGTGCATGAGCATTTACTAGGCAATGAAATAAATACAGTAACTATCCAGAATACAAAATGGACAGAAATTAAAAAAAACACAGTAAAATACTCTGAAGGGGACTCTGCTGGCTGCGGGTTGTCTCGATAAATGCAGCTCACCTTAGTCTCCATATCAACCATGCTGCTATGCCACTAAGCCACTAGCCATATATGAACCCGTGCAACAAAAATGCACAGCAAGTGTAGTATGAGTACGAAAAAAAACGTGTACCCAATAAGTATCCCGTCTAATCTCGAAGAAGTAGAGATGAGAGGTCGACTTCGACACTTACTAGTGCTCCATCAATGTTATATCAATAATATATTAAATCGTGGATTTTTATAAACATGATTGTAATTCAATAGAATGAAGCAAGTAAACAGTTCTTTCTTTTATAGAAAATTTCCAAATTCCTTTTCATCATTTATACAACTATTCTCAAGCCGGGAAGAAGCAATAACAAATTTAATAAGTTCAAGGCAAGCAATACAAGCATGCACAAATCATGCTGAGGTCGTACGGCCCGATCCAACATAAATGTAAAATGTGCACTGCTGAGGGTCGAATGACGCGAACCATAGATGCATCTATTACCTCGCTCGTGAATCATACATGCGACGCGGTCAACAGAAATAAACAAACAACCTTCTCGCAAATCATACATGTGATGCAGATACACATAGAAATACATGCTCAAACAACAAATTAAGAGTTTATCGGGGAACGTTTATCCAAATAAAAGCCAATTCTCTTTTAGCGATTTAAGAAAAATGAAGTTTAATCCCTTTTAGAAATTCATTTACAAATTTGATAAGATTTAAGCCATTCAACTGCTAACAAGATTACAAATATTCCAAGTATAGCATACTTTTGGGTCCTAGACTACCCGGACTTACATATAATAGTAGCTACGCACGGACTTTCTTCACCTCGTGCGTACGTAGCCCCCAAAAATAGGAGCACATAACCAATTAACTCACCTATGGGGACAATTCCCTCTTACAAGGTTAGAAAGGAGACTCACCACGCTCCAAAGATCCATAACCGGCATTCCACGCTCTTCCGAAGACTCGAATCGATGCACAATGCTACAAAACTAGCCAATAATTATGCAAATCTATTAATATATATTCAATTACTCATTACAATCCAATTTATAGCAATTCCTAACCCCGATCGAATAGTTGACAAAATTGACCTCGGGCCCACGTGCCTGGATTCCGAAATTTCTTGAAGATAAAGTTTACCCATGAACTCACGAACTCAAATACATGATTTTCTCTTAATTCCTTACCCAAAATCGTGGTCAAAATCCAAGAATATGAATTTTCTAGGTTTTCCTCAAACCCCCAAATTTCTACCCATTTACATGCTAAAATCCATATATAATCGATATATTTAACTCAAGATAGGTGGGGTTAGCTTACCTTGTTGATAATGACGAAAAACCCCACTTGAAGCTCTCCAAAATCGTCCACACCAAATGAAAAATGGGGGAAAAATGACCATCTCCCGATTTTAAAAGAATACACTACCTCCAGCATTTTCGCACCTGCGATCACTTGACCGCTTCTACGGTTCTGCAGGTGCGACCACCTACCCGCTTCTGCGGTTACTCACCAGGCTGCCCTTTCCGCTTCTACGTCTTCTCCACCATAGGTGCAGTCCTGCTTCTGTGGTGACCTGACCGTATCCGCGGTCTCAGCCTTCACCACCGCATCTACGCCCCTTTATCCGCTTCTGCAACTCTGCACCTGCGAGAATTGGTCTACAGGTGCGGTTACACCAGTAACCAGCAACTTCAGCTCTTCCTCCAAGTTCCAATTTGATCCGTTAACCACCCGGAATCCAGTCGAGGCCCCCAGGACCCCAACCAATCATGCCAACAAGTCTCAAAACACATTACGGACTTGCTTGAGGCCTCAAATCATACCAAACAACGCTAAAACCATGAATCACACTCCAATTCAAGCTTAATGAACTCTAACATTTCAAACTTCTACTTTCATGCTTAAACTTATCAAATTATGTCCGATTGACCTCAAATTTTGCACACAAGTCATATTCGATATTACGGACCTACTCCAACTTCTGGAATCGGATTATGACCCTGATATCAAAAAGTCCACTTCCGGTCAAACTTCTCAAAAACCTTCAAATTTCTATCTTTAGCCAAATGACTCCAAAATGACCCACGAGCATCCGAATTCACTTCTGATCATGCTCCCAATATTCCCAGACTCGGAGCCCCAAATGGATATTGATAACACTAAAATGCACTTCAATCCAAACTTATGGAATTCTTCCAAAGTGCTAACTTCCACAACAGGTGTCGAAACGTTCCGTGTCTTCCAATACGCGGTCCCGACATATGCCCAAGTCCGAAATCATCATACGAACATATTGGAACCTTCGAATCCCAATTTCGAGGTCGTTTACTCAAAATTCCAATGTTAGTTAATTCTTTCAACTTAAAGCTTCCGAAATGAGAATTCTCTTTCTAAATCAACCCGAATTCCCCAGAATTCAATTCCGACCATGCGTACAAGTTATAATACCTGAGGTGGAGCTGCTCATGGGCTCAAACTGGTGAACGACGTGCTAGATCTCAAAATGACCGATCGGGTCGTTACATATATATTCTGCTTCAGTCACTGAATCAACTACTGTAGCTTGCTTGGAACTTTTCCAACTCACCACACCACCATTTAAGGTGAATACGTAACCAGAAATAGATTTGCTATCATCTATCTGAAGAGAAACTTGCATCAGTATAACCTTCAAGTTTCAACTCAGAATCTCCATAGATGCGTAATTGGTCTTTAGTCCTTCTTAAGTACTTAAGAATAGTCTTCACTACCTTCCAATGTTCCTCACCAAGATTTTCCTGATATCGGCTAGTCAGTCCAAGTTCATAAGCCACATCAGGACGTGTACATGTCATGGCACACATGATAGCTCCCACTGCTCTAGCGTATGGGATCCTACTCATGCATTCTCTCTCTTCAGGTATTTTAGGACAATCCTCCCTACTGAGAGTAATTCCAGTGCCTATCGGTATATAGCCTCTTTTGGAATTATTCATATTATACCTCTTTAAGATGGTATCAATGTACAAATACTGGGAAAGTCCAAGCAGCTTCCTAGAACTATCTCTATAGATCTTTATTCCTAATATATAAGCTACTTCTCCCAAGTCTTTCATCGAGAACTGTTCAGATAGCCAAATCTTGATACTTTGGAATGCCGGTATGTCATTCCCTATGAGCAATATATCATCAACATACAACACTAAGAATATAATTCTACTTCCACTAACCTTTTTGTACACACAAGGTTCTTCTTCGCATCTAACAAAATTGAACTTTTCAATTGTCTTTTTAAAGTGAATATTCAAACTTCGAAAAGCTTGCTTTAGTCCATAAATGGATCTTTGTAGCTCACAAATTTTATTATGATCAGACGATGATGTGAAACCTTTAGGTTGTGTCATGTACACATCCTCTTCTAGCTCACCATTAAGGAAAGCTGTTTTCAACTCCATTTGCTATATTTCATAATCATAGTATGTTGCTATAGCAAGCAAAATCCAAATTTATTTGAGCATTGCCATGGGAGAGAAAGTCTTGTCACAGTCGACTCCTTCTTTCTGACGATATCCCTTGGCAACAAGATAGGCTTTGTAGGTCTCCAACGTTTCGCCTGCTCCAATCGTTTTCTTAAAAACCCATTTACAACCTATAGGTTTTATATCCTTTGAAGGTTCAACTAAAGTCCATATTTTATTTTCCTTCATGGATTCCATGGCCTTTTGCCATTTCTCATAATCTGAACTTTCTCTAGCCTCTTCATAGGTCTTAGGGTCATCATCATTATGATCAACCTCATTTGATACATCAACTTGCACCATTAGATTTAATCTAGTTGGTACATGGCGTTCTCTTGTAGACCTTCTAATAGGCACTTGTACAGCTTGTTCACCTTGTGTTGGATTTGGTTGGTGTTCAATTTGGTTTGGAACAAGTTCATTAACATGTTCATGAACTACATTTAGTTCTTGAACTTCAACCATTGAAGATGGCAACTTCCTTGGCAACTTCAAAACATCCAATAAAGGTTCTTCAACTTGGGTCTCATGATCTTTATTTTGTGTCAATTCATTAGTTTCTTGAACTTCATCAAGTTCTATTTCTCCATTATAATTTCCTTTCCAAAAAGGTTGCTCCTCTAGCCACAAATACATTATGATCAAAAGGGTGATAGAAATAATATCCCATTGTTTCCTTGGGATACCCAATGAACCTACACTTTTCAGATCTTGAGTCAAGTTTATTAGATTGTAGTCTCTTAACATAAGCTGGACAATCCCAAACTTTAATTTGTTTAAGGTTAGTGTCACGACCCTAAAATCCCTCCGAAGGAATCGTAATGATACATAGTCTCTAAACTAGGTAAGCTTAACATTTACTGATATAAAATTGATATTCACTAATTTTAAATTAAATTACTCTGAAAAAATTACAATTTCCAAAATCGGTGGTATAAGTCACAAGCTTTTCTAAGAGTAGTTATAAAAAATAAAATTCGTCACTGTCTCGAAACAAAAGGAAACAATGAAAATAAGTACAACTGAAGGTAACTTCGAGGCCTGCGAACACAGCAGCAGGTTTACCTTGAGTCTCCACTGCAATGACCCGCATAGCTACTATCGATCAAATACCTGTATGTGTACGTAAAAATATACAGAAGTGTAGTATGAGCATACCACAACGGTGCCCGTTAAGTATCAAGACTAACCTCGATAGAGTAGTGACGCGAAAAAGTCAAGGAACCTACTGTTCAAATAAACTGAATAGGATATAACGATAAACTATCGAGATACGATAACAAGGTAATATCAATCGTAGGGAGAAACTCAACCACAAACAGTAGAAACAATAAAGGGAAACACGGATGGAAACGAAGATAACCAAGTAAATTAACACAACATAGCTGGGACACAGACAAGTAAAATGTACTCAAATAAGAAAGGTGATGTCAACTCAATAAATCATATCACTTCTTATGCACAATTCCAGCCATCTCAAACTCGATGTCTCATATCATAACCTCAACTACCAAACCTTTAGCACACCCGGCACCTCGTCCCCACATATTTCTATCTCACTTTACACAATAATGTTCTCATGTTACTCAGTTCATAGGGTCCATAACTAATGCAATTAAGATGTTCAAAGAGTCTGATTTACATAATATAAGTGGAGTACAACTTCTAAACAAATTAGGAACTCAACAAGAAAAGATGAAGTTATTCTTAAAAATCATTTGAATAAAGAAAGTACCATTTTTGGTTAAAGTACAACATCGAATGAAATATTACCTTTAACAAGGAATTTAATTAATTAACTTAGTAGAAATTCCATTTTAAGTACAATTGTAATGACCCGACCGGTTGTTTTGAGCTTTTGCACTTTGCTTGTCAGTTCTCAGGAAATACTAGTCCCGTATGAGGTATTATGACTTATGTAAATAATCATATTTTCTTTTCAGGGTAATCGAGATGAATTTGAAAGAACAGTTCCCAGTTTGAAGTTTAAAGTTTGAAATGTTTGACCAAGTTTTGACTTGTTAGTAGATGACCTTGGATTGGAATTTTTATGATTTGGTTAGCTCCATTAGGTGATTTGGGACTTAGGAGCATGATTGGAATGAATTTTGGAAGACCGTGGAAGGTTTAGGCTTGAATTGGCGAAATTGAGATTTTGGCATTTTCCGGTTGATAGGTAAGATTTTGATATAGGGGTCGAAATGGAATTCCGGAAGTTGAAGTAGCTCCATTGTGTCATTGAAGTTGAAGTAGCTCCATTGTGTCAATTGTGACGAGGTTTGGTAGATCTTTTGATCAAAAGCATAATTTAGAAGAATTTGGAATTCTTAGGCTTGAATCCGGTGCGAATTGGGTGTTTGGATATTGTTTTGAGCATTCTGAAGGTTGGAAAAAGTTTGAATGAGGTTATGGGATATGTTGGCATGTTTGGTTGAGGTCCCAGGGGCCTCGGGTAAGTTTCAAGTGATCAATCGGACCATTTTATGTTGTTTGGAATTGCAGAAAAATAGCTGATATGTTGCAGAGAATTAGACCTTCGCGTTCGTGAGTAGATCCTCGCATTCGAGAAAGGTTAGTTGGTGAAGGCTGGAATTTTAGCCTTTGCGTTTGCGAGGAAGGCTCCACATTCGCGAAGTGCTGAGTGTTTGGTCATCGCGTTCGCGAGTGAAGTTCCGAGTTAGCGTAGAGGAAAGTAGTAAGCTGGGTTTGAGGTCAAGTTATTCATTGCGTTCGCGGGTGAAGGGGTGCATTCGCGGGTGACTTGTCTGAGGAAGCATCGCATTCGCGATTGGCAGGTCGCGATTGCGAAGAGGAATTTTTGGTCAATGTTATTTTGTGCTTCGCGAACGCGAGGTGTTGACCGCGTTCGCGAATAAGGAAATGAGGCTTGGGCAGAATGTTTAAATAGTCGTCTTGTCCGCAATTTTAGGGCTAACTTTCACCATTTTTGGGCGATTTTGGAGCTTTTTAGGAGGATTTGAAGAGGTATTCAAGAGATAACACTTGTAGGTAAGATTTTTGAACTCAATACTCGATTCTTGTGTGAATTCTACCTAATTAATCATGAAATTTAAGCCTAGTATTGAAGAAGTAGGGCTTTTAATTGGAGACCTAGGATTTAGGATTTGAGGGGTCGTTTGTGGTTGGATTTTGGTACTTTTGATATGTATGAACTCGTAAGAGGATGAGGATTACATTGATATGAATTTTATCATATTCCGAGATGTGGGCCTGGGGGCCGGGTTTGAGCAATTTCGAGATTTTTGATGTAAATTGGATATTTGAGTGGGCTTTGTCTCCTCTGCATATTTTAATGGTTATATACTAATTATGGCTAGATTTGGAGCATCTGAAGGTCGATTCGTGAGAGCAAAGGCATCGCAGGCTAGAGTTTGGACCGGATCGATGTAAGTAATGATTGTAAATACTGTCCTGAGGGTTTGAAACCCCGGATTTCACATTGTTGTGCTACTTTGAGGTGACGCACACGCTAGATAATGAGCATGGAGTCGTGCACCATTGGGGACTGATACTTGGTCCATACCGTATGACTGTTAAGTCGCGCATTTGATTTGAAATCTTATGATATTCCATATTTTGGAGATTGATATGATATTTTGGGCTGTATGCCATGTTTGGGGCCTTTTGCCGACCTGTTAAGACCCTTAGGGGAATTTTTACTATTTTTCCTCACTATTAGTTTTGAAAGCATATCCTCAGTCATGTTTTACCTATTTGTTGTTTAAATCTGGTTTTGTCACTTTACTTCTTAAAAATGTGAAAACTGTTCGGGCTGAGTTTCCTGTTTTACTAATGGTCCGAGTGATTGTGAGGTTGATAGTTGAGATAGACCGATGGTCTAATTGGGAGATTGATGACTGAGATAGGCCGAGGGTCTGATTATGAGGTTAATGACTGAGAGAGGCCGAGGGCCTGATGAGGATTATATATTTATGGATCGGGCTACACGTCGCAGCAATATATATATGTATGTATGTGTATATATATATATATATGTATGTATATATGTATGTATGTATGTATGTATGTATGTATGTATGTATGTATGTATGTATGTATGTATGTATGTATGTATGTATGTATCGGGCTACACGCCACAACTATATGTTGGATCGGGCTGCACGCCGCAGCGATATAGCGCTTGGGCTGTAGGAGCCCCTCCGGAGTCTGCACACCCCAGTGAGCGCAGTCGACTATATATATGGATCGGGCTGCACGCCGCGATATATGGATCGGGCTGCATGCCGCAGCGGTTACTATATGGTACCTAATGAGTGTGAGTACTCAGTGTGAGCGCTGATTGGTAAAAGTTGAGTCGTGAGTGACTGGGAGGCTTTCCCGAAGGGCTATATCTATATACATGTACATGGGTGATGCTTTGCCTGAGGGGCCTATTTATGAACGTACTATTTTTCACTCCTCCTTAAAGTGAGTTTCTATCGATTATGTTGATTTAATTACTGCTTTCACTCATCTTTAGACCGAGCCTCTATTGGAAAATATTGTAAAAAAGATTTAAAAAACTTTCATTTAAACTGAAGTTTTTAAATTATGAAATGGTTATGAATTTCTGTTTTGCCGTTGGGCTGTATACAAACTATGTTTTGCCCGAGGGGCCGATTATGAATTTAATCACTTCCACTATATATATATATGTCATTAAACATATATTGAAAAGGCTAGAAAGATAGATGATTTTAAAGGATTTTACTGAAGTTGGGAGTTTAACGAAATGATTTGAATGGCATCCTGATTTGGGAACATGTTGTAATCGTTGTGGTGCTATGATGTGGATGACTTGTTTTATTACTGCTCAGTCTTTATTTACTCTTATTACTTACTGGGTTGGAGTACTCACATTACTCCATGCACCTCGTGTGCAGATTCAGGTATTTCAGAACCCGGTAGCGGGTGTTGATTACTAAGAGGCAGAGTCATCAGAGATAGCAAAGTGGCTGCACAACGTTCGCAGCACTGCTCTCTTTCCTCTCATTTTCATTGTTGTATTTAGTACATTTTTTTTACTCTTGTTGTATTCAGACCTTGGTGTCCCAGACCCCACTTGTGGGATTTTACTGGGTTGTTGTTGTTGTTGTTGTATTCAGACCTTGGTAGATGCTCATGACTAGTGATATCCCGATGTCGAGCTTGTGTAATTATTCCGCAGTTTTCTTTTAAGTTTCATTATGATATTATTGGTTTATAAATGGTATAAAAACAACTCTTAATGATTAAAGGGTTAATATGGGTGTTGTGTCGGCTATCCTTGTCTTCACGAGAGGCGCCATCACGACCGGGCCGATTTTTGGGGTCGTGACAACAATACAACCTCAGACAGTTTAAGGAAATTTAATTGAGTAACTAAATGAATAAAAAAATGAAATAATAATTGAAATTTGAAGTATTGAAAAATATGTATATAAATACGGCGAAGTATTGAAAACACGATGGGTTCCTTAATAAAGGATCACAGCATTAAAGAAATGTGAACAGTTAAAACACCTGAATTGGTAACAACAAATAAACATAGCAATCAGAAAGTGCACAGCATCACCCTTCATGCTTTTATTCTCGTTCTCACCATAAGAATCAATATTCACTTTTATTCTTTCTTATTGCAGGCGTGCAACCCGATCCCATTTCACATATTACCGTGGTGGCGTGCCACCCAATCCCATTTCATATATCACCGTGGCGGTGTGCCACCCGATCCCATTTCATATATCTTGTTGCAGGCATGCAACCCGATCCCATTTCATATATCTTGTTGCAAGCGTGCAACCTGCTCCTATTTCATATATCTTGTTGTAGGCGTGCAACCCGCTCCTATTTCATAAATCTTGTTGCAGGCGTGCAACCTGCTCCTATTTCATATATCTTGTTGCAGGCGTGCAACTCGCTCCTATTTCAAATATCACCATGGCGGTGTGCCACCTGATCCCATTTACAAATCAACATCAATCATAAAAGAATCCCAGCAAGGGAACAAGATTATAACAACAACATCCGGGCAAGGGAGACAAGATCGTAAACAACAACATCCCGAGAAGGGAACAATAGTATAACAACAATATACCGGCAAGGAAAACAATATCATAAGCAATAACATCCCGGCAAGGGAACAATAGTATAACAACAATATCCCAGCAAGGGAAACTATATCATAAGCAATAACATCCCGGTAAGGGAATTAATAAGTACATAATAAGGGTCACGAAAAAACCAAGAAGCACGATAACCTCAACAAAACAACAAGACATAATAAGCACGTGATAACTACATCGGTAACCACACCAATTGGACATGTAACATATTTGCACAAAGTCATAGAGGAACTCACAATCAAGAAGTATCAAAATAATAAGGAACGTAATCACTTCAATTAAGGCAATTAAGGGTCAACGTAACACATAAGAATTAGAGGAAACCTAGCAACATCATATGGAGCATATAGAGGCAATTTAAGTAATTAGCAAACTTAATCATAATGGAATACTTCCCACATAATGAACATAAGGGCCTAAGAAACCTAAAGGCAAATTTCCCACAAATAAGTCCGAGCACACACTCGTCACCTCGCGTGAATGGGCTACAAATAGCATAGAAGACTCAAATCCTTAGGGTAAGTCCCCCACACAAGGTTAGGAAAGATACTTACATCAATCCGGCCAATTCAATACTCAATTTAGCTTTTCCTTTACCAATTCATCAATGCTCGACTCAATCTAGCCAAAAATGACTTGAATACATCTAACAATGCAAAAGAAAATATTTTCAATTAACAAAACTTTTATTCTTATACAATTTACAAAAGTCAACTCCCCGGGCCCACACCTCGGAACCCGACAAAATTTAAAAAAATCGAATACCCATTCCGATACGAGTTTACCAATACAAAAATTATCCAATTTCGATACCATTTGGTCCTTCAAATCATCATTTTACATTTTTGAAAGATTTCACAATTTTTCCCAAATTCCATCCAAAATCACGAATCAAGTGATGAATTCAATGATAGATTCATGTATTCTAGCTAAATCCGAGTTAGAATCACTTACCCCGATGAATTTCTTGAAAAACCTTCGAAAAATTGCCAAGATCCGAGCTCTCTAGGTCAAAATATGAAATAAAACTCTAAACCTCATATTTATAGTGCACCTCCCAGATTTCAATCATTGCTGACGCACAAAAACCACCGCTGATCGCGGTCCAGGTCCATCATCGGTGATTGCGGAGAATGTTGACTGCAGCGACATGCATTAGTATTTTGGCCATAAATGTCTCTACATATGTCCAAAATTTTGATTTATTTCCCTTTATGTAAACTAGACACGAAGGGATACAACTTTCATTTTTGAATCATCTCAAAATTCCTTGTAGATCAAAAGATATAACCTTTCCGAAGTCGGACCAGCAATCTTACAGAACATCTTGATGTGCGGCCGCACACCAAATTGTGCGGTCCGCGAAATTTTAGTGCGGTTTGCTCTATCCTCTGTGGTCCGTATATTTTTGGTGCGTTCCGCACTCCCAAAAGTGCCAGAACCATCTCAGAGTACCGAAATGCCCGGGCTCGCTCAAAATTCACGCCGAAACTCATCTGAGGCACCCCAATGTACCAACACATCCCATAATATCATACAAACTTAGCCCCACCCTCATATCACTTCAAACATCGCTAAGACCACGAATCAGATGCCCAAACGCATGAAAATCACTACGAACTTCAAGAACCTCAAGAATTGCAACCAAGCGTCCGAACCATAACAAATCAACTCCAAACGACACCAAATTTTGCAGGCAAGTCCCAAATGACATAACGGAGTTGTTCCAACTTTCGAAATTGCATTCTGACCTCGATAACATAAAAGTCAACTATGAGTCAAACCTCTCCATTTTCCAAACTTCAACTTTTCCAACTTTCACCAGAATGCCACAAATTACCCTATGGGCCTCCAAACCCAAATTCGAACACATGCCCAAGTCCAAAATCACCATAAAAAGCTACTGACATCATCCAAAACTCATTTCAGAGCCGTTTACTCAAAAGTCAAATTCCAATCAAATTCTCTTCTCTTAAACTTTCATAACTATATTCCTTCTTTCCAATTCGACTGTGATTCATCCAAAAACTGAATCGAACCATGCACATAAATCGATATACATAATGTGAAGCTACTCTTGACCTCAAACTATCGAACTGGGTGCAATTGCTCAGAATTACATCCTTTCCATATCTTATATGGTGTTGTAGAGACTAACTTAGTGGGAAATTTATTAAGTAAGTATGTTGCTACTTCCAAAGCATATCCTCATTAATTTATTGGAACATCAGTGAACCCATCATAGATCTCACGATATCTAATAAGGTTCAATTTCTCCTTTCAGACACATCATAGTGTTGTGGTGTCCCTGGAGGTGTCCACTGTGAGAGAATCCTATTCTCTTTGAGATATTTGGTAAAATCTTCACTAAGATATTCTCCACCTCTATCAGATCTTATACTTTGATACTTTTACCAGCCTGCTTCTCAACTTCACTACGAAACCTTTTGAAAATTTCAAAAGATTCAGACTTGTGTTTCATAAGATACATAAATCCATATCTTGACATATAATCAGTGAAGGTGATGAAGTAAGAATATTCACCTCTAGCTTGAATTTTTATGGGCCCAAAAACATCTGTATGAATTAGTCCCAATAATTTAGAAGCTCTTTCTCCACTTCCAGTAAGTGGAGATTTGGTCATTTTTCCTTTGAGACAAGATTCACATGCTGGATATGATTCAAAATCATATTTGTCAAGGTACCCTTCCTTGTACAACTTGTTAATTCTTTTCTCTCCAATATGACCAATCCTACAATACCAAAGGTATGCATGATTTACTTGATCATCTCTTTTCCTCTTAAGACTTGAAACATGCATAATCAAATTCGCATTCACATTAGGTAAGGCATAAACGTCATGTTGGAGATAGCCATTCACATATAAATTATCACCATAATAAATAGAGAAAATACCATTGCCTTTATTAATGCGAAAACCACGTTTGTCTAACATAGAGCTGAAATTATGTTTGAAACAAATTTAGGAACGTAATAATAATCATCCAACATAAGTACTTTTCCCATAGGCATTATTAAAGAAATTTATCCTATAGCTACGGCCGCAACTTTTGCACCATTTCCAACTTGTAGATTAACTTCTCCTTTCTTTAGCCTCCTACTTATCTTGAACCCTTGCAACATATTACAGATGTTATAACCACTACAAGTATCTAATGCCCACAGTTAAGAATTCGTAGTAGCTAAAGAAACCTTAAAAACATTTTTCATTAATGTCTCACCTTGTTTCTTGTCCTTTAGAGTTGCAAGATACTCCTTGCAGTTTCTCTTCTAATGTCCTTTCTTCTTACAGTAAAAACATTCAGCATCATATACTGACTGCAAGATCAAATCTTCAGAAAGCTCTTCACCTAGCTTGTTCCCCAACTTCTCATGTTCTTCGGAAAGAACAATCATATGATTGACAAGGGGTCCAACTGGAGATTTTTTCAATGTCCAACTGCGTATCAACCATCTTCTTAAGATATTCAATGATCGTAGTTGGATCCATATTCTGATATTTCCTCTGGAGTTAAGAACTCATAGAAGCGAGAATGATATGTGTAATAGCAAGGCATTCTTCCAAGTGTTTCTAATAAACCTTGTTGCCTTGAACATCATTCTCTGGCGGGATTATCTTTGCAGGCTTATCGATCATATCAATGAGCTTTTCATGTGTGAGAACAATTCTCAAATTTCTATACCGGTCATCTAAGTTTGGTCTTACCAACTTGTTGTATCAAGTATTTCACGCAGTGATATAACAGACATATCGAGAAATCTAAAATATAGAAAAGAAAAGGCTATAATATAAGAACATATTTGCATATATCATAAAGACATGGACTTTATCTAAATGATATTTTTACTAATTGTTTTAAACTATTTACCCTCATTATAGTTTACGAAATCTTTATTTCTGTTAGAAGAGTAAATGAATCCTTTAACAATATGTATGAGCCCATTGAAAGTCAAGTCATTTATCACATATATTTTAAAGGTAGGTACTCTTACCAATTGTATCCCCATACAATTTCCTTAAATAGCTCAATGTCAAATAGTTCCCTGGTAGTCAGCTCGATCCTATTGGTATAGTTGAGTTCAACCATCATGATAGCAAAGAACTTATTAAATTTTATACTCTCCCGGGTGGTCCAGGCGTACAGTGTAAATTTAATAATTCTTTCAATCCATACATCTAATGCAGTAAATAATTTTAACATATTCTCGAACTATAAGTCTTCTGGTAGTCAGGCCGCTCCTTATAAATAAGAAATAAGTAAAATTATTTGCCTTGATGGATAGCTCTATAATAAAATATCTTATATTTTATTATTTAAGAACTCAAATTTTAGTAAGAGGGGATTGTTACTAAAATAATTTTTTAATTACATGAAGATCAAATCTTTTATAGCATGTGAATTTAGTTCAAGTTGTCTACGTGCTTAGTCCTAAATTAATTTACATCACATGTAATAAATAATTCAAAATTATGTAACGAACAAGGACGTGACATAAAAATGAAATTCAAAATTCTTCTAACATGTTTAATCTATATATCACATATATCACAAAAAAATAATTCATGCAAGAATATCATTATTAATTAACATCTCATGAACTAATAACAATAGAATCATATAATGTATTATAGATTCCCGTCGTATCTAATACAAAATTTCAAATTCAAGTTACGAACTATCTCAACAGTTATGTGAATACATATTTTCTCCACAATAAAATATGCACGCAGTGAAATCAAAGGGCCTGATTTCTCACTATCAAGCCATCTCGGGAGAATACCTCTAGACCCCGAGGACACGAGGCCACGACTTAGTCTCCTCCCTCGGGGATTGTCAAGGCCCGATTCGAAGAAGACAGAGGTCGAGGCTAGAATAGAAGGGGAAGTTCCCTATGCTAACGACTAAGTCTAACAGAGTCGGCCTATCCAAAGCCTATGCCGAAGTGTCGCATTTGGCCATCCCATCTCCATACTTTACAATTAATGCATGTTGTACTATAGCCGGGCTTCCCTCATATATAAAGGGAACCCACACCACTTTGTAAGGCACCGATGTTACTCCATTTCTTCACAAGTGCTATAATCTCTCTCTCTCTCTCTCTCTCTCTCTCTCTCTCTCTCTTTTTTCTTTCTAAACTTGTTCGCTCTCACTTGCCCGAGATCGCCTCGAAATCCATCACTTTTATATTTGATCTTCATCATATAACTTAGTATTGGACATAAAGAGCCTTATTTAATTATATCTTCAAATGTTATCCCATCGTCGACTATCCCCGATAGCTCGAATTCGACCCCGACATCGACACCGAGGTCCCTCATCGACCAGACTTATATCCGAGTAGCAGGCCATTCGGTTTAATTAGTATCTCGTTTTTGCTTGTATTTAATATTTAAACTCTGTATTATTAGCATCAACTGCTCTAACAACTAGCTTGGGAATAGATCACGTATTTTTAGAATCCCATTTACAAATTTAATTGTTGTTACCATTTTCACGGTAAACAGTTTGGCGCCCACCGTAGGGCTAAAAATAATAGTGATTATTTTCTTGGTAGTTTCGTTGCACAAACACACATTATCTTTCACACTTTTTCTTGCCCAAGATCCTTTGATTTCATGTAAAAATGTCTAGCTCGGTAAACGGAGTCGAGAACGACCATCACGAGAATTACGGGGCAAATGGCGTGGCTGTCCAGGCCATCAGAGCACCACTAGAGAATCCCGATAACGCGTCCAGACCAACTCCAGCGGACGCAGGTTCGCGTGGTGCGCAGCAGGTCGAGAAAGCCTCAGACACCGATGGGAGCATTCAGTATGTCGACCAACGGGAAGCCCAATGAACCCCAGCTCGGGAAACATATGAAGTTAGTCTTCATGTTGTTTTTGAAATGTTGCACGCAAAATAGCTAGCCATTGCAAAGTTGCAAAGCCATCCGAAGACTCCCATCACAGTTGCGCCAAAAACAGCTCCCTGCCCAGAACGAGTACCCGAAAGATCAAGCAACAACTGATCGATAACAGACCCCCCCCATAGTGAGGATGCTTGGGGATCTCACTAAAAGGATCAAGTTGGGTTCGTGAAGGTTCGTGCGACTATTCTCCCCAGGGGAAGCGGTCCCAGAACCCGCTTCACAGAAGTCCGAAATGCCGGAACCCCGTAGGTACGATAGGACCTTGGATCCCGATGAGTGCACCACCACTTACACATGTGCGGGGAAAGGCAGCGACCCTCGAGATGATAAGTTCGAGCCCGTTTCGTTGAAGAAGTTCGGGAAAACACTCTCAAAAGAAACCACGGTGTTGTGCCGCAGCCTAGTGCCTGACCTCACAAACTCGCTTACCGTACTTGCAGAACCCTTCGCAGAAGTGCATGCCGTTGCCATCGAAGCAGTGACGGGAGAGCCTGACACGTCGGAGGCCGAACAAAGAATGAATGAAACACCACAGGAAGTCGTGGCTCATTCCCTGATAGGACAAACGAGATCGCTCCCGGTTTTGGATGAATGGAAAACCCAGGCCTTCGCCCGAAGTTTAAGCGAAGCACGCCTGATGACTCCAAGTCTTTCCAAACGATACTTAGTCAGATACCCAGCCGAGACCTGGCCTTATTTCCGCACCTGGCACCGACCATGAATCAGGGCCTTGGACAACCGTCTGGAAGCCTCTACGGGCCCAGTATACCCAAGTAGGCTCCCGTCGAAGAAATTGATGCCAAAAAGATGGAGGTACCATCCATGCGCCGCGAATGGGAGGAACGCCACAAGATGCAACCTACCTCGCAACGGTAGGAAAATAGTTCAAGGACAACATCTAGGAGGAAGCTTCAATGGAACCGGATCTGATAGGGCACAGCCGGCAAAGGAGCCCCTCCCAGCAGAGTACGATTTCAACATTGCTATACCAAATATCGTGATTACCATGGGGTCAACAATAACCCCCATATCGGAAAGATGACTGCTGTGTTACTTAATGAAAATCACCGCCGAGTACCATCGAGCGGTCAAGTTCGAATCTAGCCCCAAGGAAGGAAGGAAACTTGAAAAAATAAAGGGACCAAGCCACGACAATGAAGGAGCGGTGACACCCTCCGAGGACTCATAACATGGGAAGTGAAAATGGTCACCGTCAGGGAAAAGGGCACCAAAACTCCGCCCGACGTCACACTGACGCATTGGTAACCCTTTCACTCATTTGATTTATCTTAAATAAAACGTGTGTTCGTGAATTCAGGTGGTTCGATCACATACAACAGCGATGTCAGACCAAAGTCAGTAGGGCGGTCCAAACTAACGGACCAAATCGCCCCCATATCTAGAATCCCTGTCGGACTCCAAATGACAAATCGCCACAAAGACCATTTTCTTGATATAGCCCGTCTGAGCTCGGGCTGGGACGTGGGGCTCTATACCATCAGAAGAGGCGCAAAGAATGGATGCCTTATTCAGACGACCGCCGGCACACTACCTGAGGACACCGTCGGCCGCATCTCGCCAGAAGAATGAAATCCCTCACAAAGGACAGAATTAAAGTAAGTCGGTAAAGAATAAATACGCGACAAGAGGAAATTCTCCACCATATGATGCATAGCCGGCATCAATGCCCCCACCCTCGGGAGGATTAAAAGGTAAGCAAACCACATCTTCGGCCAAGCTTGATAAGACATGGAGGATGGCTGAACCAGGGCTTACATCCCAAAAAGATATGAGCATACCAAATCCCAAAACGCCACCTATACATCCCGCGGTGAGGAAGAACTACTTTACTCCCTTATTATTTTTTCACTAACATGTATGCAGACAGCTGGCCAGGATACTCGGAGGTTCTAACTCTACCCGGAGATCCCTAGGCCTTAAAAAAGGGGGGGCATCACGCTCTTTCCCCTCAGTCAGTCTTCCGCCCCAAAGAGGGACTTGTCAGCAAGATTATTAGCGGAGCAACGTACCCAGAGGAGGATCCGGTGAGGTCGCAAGCCTTCTTCTAGAGTCCAATGACGAAGCAATGATCTGCTTCTAAGGGCACTGTCCCCTTCGGAGGATCGGGAAACGGCAGATTAAACCCCAATCGGGAATTATGTACCGGGTCAAATAGTCCGAGAAGCTGCGCCCGCGTAGGCCGAGCTCACAATAATAAAAACAATGTATGTCTGTGCCAAGCTATAAAAGGATATCTTTTCGGCATCTTATTCTCCAGACAAGGAAGTCTCAAGTATACCCCCGACAGGGGCCTCTCTACCAAACGCGTCCCGAGATACTCGAAGAGTTAGCGTCAGCAATTCAGCACTCGTACAACCCCAGGTTCGAAACTCCAGGTTCATAAAGCCCTTATAAGGAAACTCCGAGCTCACAAAAAGGGGTCTTCTCGCTTAAACGAATTCGATGGCTCGGAGACTGTCACTCACCGCCAATCGCCATGCACTAGAAAACTCGAAACTGTAAGACCTCTAGCGGGCAAATTCGGCATAACTCATAACCAGGTCTATTCTACATTACAAAAACTGTAAGACCTCAGCAGGCGTGACAAACTGTAAGACCTCAATAGGCATGAAAATCCCGAAGTTTAGGCTATACGTCGCATTTGTAAGAATCCCAAAAAGGCATACCCTCAATGTAGACGCCTAGACTACCACTCAGGATCAAAAATGGCTCTAGCCAAACACATACGACTACGGTCAGAACGACTAATACATCAAAACAAATGCGACTCGGAGATGCCCGACCATCGCTAAACAAAAATTGCATGCCACTAATTCGAATATACTTCGGAGAGAACCGGTTTAAATAGGCTTCCCTCAACAGGAAAAAACGAGCTTCGACCATGTCAGCTCCAAATCACAAGGCTTTCGACCTACTTAGCCTATGAGCTATGAACCTTTCGAGGTGCTCGAAACATCACCGATAACGACTTGAAATCGAGGTTATTCCAGAACCGACGACGGGTCAGGCAAAAATATTTCAAAAGACCTTAACGAGCGAAAAACAAAGCCTACAAAAAGCCCACGGGAAAAAATAGCGTAAGAGCCACTGTCGCTAGCTAAGCAAGCCTCCAGGCCACATATCAAAAGGTCTCTATGACCAAACATCTTAAGATCCATTGTCGCCAGCTAAGCAATTGACAACTTGAGGATTAAAATAAGCTCGAATTGTAACCTGATTCTGAGACCGGATCCAAAATAGTTAACTAAGCAAGCCTCGGAGCCACACAAAAGTTCTATACAACCAAACAGCATAAGAGCCATTGTCGACCGGCCGAGTGAACCTCCGGGCCATGCGCCTATGAGGTCACTTTGACCCAAAACACAAAAGGCCATCGTCGTCAGCCCATGCAAGCATGCAGAAAAAAACTTAAGGGTCAATTAAAGCTCGAATTGCAATGCAACTTGGAGACCGGACCCAAAATGGATAAACTACAATATACCTAAGGGCACGACATAAATGCTACTATTTACAGCCGAGTGAGCCTCCGGGCCACCCACCTGTAAGGTCACTTCAACCCGGAACACAAAAGGCCATCGCCGTTCGCCCATGTAGGCAGGAAAAAACTTGAGGGTCAATTAAAGCTGGAATTGCAACGTGACTTGGAGACTGGACCCAAAATAGTCTTAATGAGAAATCCCAAGGGCAAGAAATGCAAACAATTGATACTTGCCCGCACGAGCATAGATGATTTAAGGGAAGGAATGCTCGACTCAAAGCCCGACTAGGGGACTAAGCCTAAACATCCGGGCAAACCACAGAGGCCCCAACACCTGCTCATATCAAGGATCGCACTTAAGAGCCCCTGGGCCTGTCCGATCAGTTTCGGACCTACGAGGATCCCGCCAAATATCAAAACCAGCCTACCTAGTCAAAAGCACTAACAAAAAAGAGATGCAGAAGAAATAAAGCTTCAAGTTCCCTCTTATATTACATACGCAAAAGAAAAAGGGGCGCACTCTCATTTATAGACATGTTCTACATACATCAAATACAATGTGACAAAACAGCAAAATCTATGCTCCGTTCAAAAGGGCTACAACTAGTCGGGTTTGCACTTCGCCCCATCAGCAAGAAGTGACCGTGCGTCACGCTTGTCTGCCCTTACTCGAGCCACTTCCTCTGGGAAAATAAAGCCCCTCACACGAATCTCCTCGAGTACTTTCTTCGAGATCTATAACGAACATATTCCCCGATCCTCTTCTCCTGGTCGAGGGCTCGCTTCAGCTCGGCTTGAGCATCCGCAGCATCTTTTATATAAATCGCCATCTCCTGATAAGCCTTGGTTCATCTTAGCGCCTCTTCAGCCTGGGAATCAATAATATCAGCCCTAATTTTCGAGAGATCAGATTCGAGTTTCTTGATCATGTCCACTTAGACCATAGCATTATCTTGAGTCAAATAGAGTTGAACCTCCAGGGCAGAAACCTTGGCCAAGGCGCTTGCCTTCTCTAAAGCTTGAGCTTGCACCTGAGCCCTTAGCTTACAATAGGCAGTTCTAACGCGGTCGATGTTGCCCTTGAGATACTCCAAAGCCTCCGTCTTTTTCTGTAGCTAATGTAACAAAAATGGGGTTAACCTTAAGGGCCAAAGAGAGAAAATCACGAGTCATAGAAAGTTACCTGCTCCATCAAATAACTCTTGTAATTCGAGCTTCAGTACGCCTTATATCGCCAATGCTGCAACTCAACCTCCTTCTCCTCGTTAAGGAGCCTAAGGGATTCGCCCTCACCCAGAATTTTCTAAAGTCTGGCCCTTTGATGGAGAAGCTCAGACATAAGCCTATCACATGCCTGCACAAGAAAAGCTCAATAGACTTTTGACTTCGAGGAAGTCAGAATACACTCCTGTTGATTGCCTCATCGGTCCCAGGAGAACTGGCCTCGGGAAAAGCAAATTCACTCGAAGGCACTGCCAACCTGGAATCAGGTGTTCCTAGAGTAGCAGATTTGGGTGATGCCCTCTCCTTGGAAACACAGGCCCGTTCAGCACCACTAAAATCTCCATTACCTCGCGGGTGCCGATCCTTCTTATCGCCATCGTCCCTCGGTTCGGAGGCTGACGACCCCTTCCCCTCTTCGGAAGAGCACTGCTTCATCCCAAGGAACTGCCTGATATCTGCAAGAGGCGAATCCAGTACAAATGAAAGGGGAAAATGCTACCTCATATATACGAAGGCCAAGGCAAAGGCAGCATGCGCACATACCTTGGTATTTCGCTCCCCATCTGGCACGTAATACAGCTCGCCAGCAATGCTCATCGCAGGACGAATGGGTCACTAGCCTCCAGACCCAGCCAGGCAGGTCAAGGACTTCACCCGTCGTCCATGAAGTTGCTTCAACAAGGGAGACAACATTATTAGTCAACTGATTTTCGCTATTGAAAAAATCTGAAAAAGCATCAGACGCCCCAGTCACATGAATAATTCCACCCTTCGGGAAATGGAAAAAGTTCCACAGGGATAATATCGGCCGCTCAGACCCGGAAAAACCAACTGTCCCATTCTCGATCCCTATCTTCTTCGTCATCGACAACAAAGGGAGTAGACAAACGACATTTTGTGATAAAAAGACCGATACTGCCTGACGAGGTGGCTGAGTGTGAATTCAAGACCAGCTTTCTCCACAAAAAACCTTATCATCAGCACCACTCGGCAAAATGACGGATGTATCTACGCCAAAGTAACCCGGTACTTCAAGAAAAATTCAAGCACGACCATATCGAGGGGGTCAAATGCGAAAGGATATATGTATATGCTCAAGAATCCGCAACACTCTCGTCCGGGGAAAGCACCTGCAGCATCACCCCTCGCTCCACCAAATCTCCTCACATGTCCAGATGTTTTTCTTTTATCAAAGACTTAGTCTTTAGGGCGAACTCCCACAGATATTGAGCGCTAGGAATAGCACTCCCCATTCCCTGCCGGCCCGGCCCCGAAGTAGTCGCCATGACTATGGTAAGACTAACAGATCAAAGCAAGGGCGTACACCAGCATTTTTTGCACTTGAAGAAATAAAGAACCCTATGCCAAAGCAGAAGAGCAACTACCTAAAAATAGTAAGGTCTTGCGAAGAAGCCGAAGCCGCCCCACATATATGCGAGAAGCAGCAGCTAATCACCTACCTAGAGTGAGCCTGGGGAGGCCAACGGTCTCGATGCAAATCAACAGGGTAATACCCGATCCCGAAAGCATCCTTCGACGAGAACCCAAGATTCGAGGAATTGTCCGTATTATCTCCAATCTCAAGGCAACGCTCTACCCCGGGAATCCCCGCCAAAGAGAAGTCAGACTTCAGGAAGATTTCAATGCCATCACTCAACGCAAGGCAGTATCAGATCTCATGATTCCTTTTCTAAAAAGGAGGAATAAGTGCGGGAAGCTCCGGTCATGAAAGCTCCATGAAGGTTCGAGGCAGTGCCTGAGTACATGCAACTCCTCAGCAGAAAGTTTATCCTATACATTTCGAAGGGGGCTATCTGCATCAAGATCAAAAGGGACCCCCTGGTACCTAAAGTTGACCTTCGTCCAGGATAACATCCTCGAAGGACCTGAAATTCGGTGCATTATCTCCACACAACTCGAAGGGCCCCGGCAGCCCGGGCTTATCAGATCAATCCAGGATTGCTCTAAGGTATGATGATCGGTTCAAAAGAGAGCCATGTCGATCAGTAGAGGAGCGGAAAGAACGCTCGCGCCCAAGTCAGATATCAACAGTCAACAAGTAAAAGAAAGCATTCAAAGGGCCTCGAGGTGAATGAGAACATGCAATTACAAAGCAAGAATTGAAAGTAGAAATCAGTGAAATATATTTATATTCATAAAGATCCGTGTACAACAGCCCTCGAGGGGTCCTTACATACAATTACAGAAGCCTACAGAGATCTACGGGAGGAATGGAGGGATGTACATGCAATGAAACCCGAGGGCTCGATCCACCCTCGAAGATCCATCTCTGGTATCAGCATCCTCGAGCGCCGCCCCCTCGAGCTCATATTCTCGAGGGTGAATCCTTTGACCTCCACCTCCTCTAGGTTCCCAGCTCAATCCCTCAAGGGATTCCCACCGGAGAAGATGAAGAAGAGGAAAAGGAAGGGGCACTGAGGAGGCAGAGAAAAGAGACATAGCCCGCCGAAGTCAAAGGTTGAAGATTCTGCGGGCCCCAGCCTCGACGGCCGGTAGTGCCACTTTATCCCTTGGGAAATAAAGAACCTTAAGGATGAAGTACCACACCAGGCCTGGGTAGGAGAGTGAGCACTGGTGCATAATCCGAACGACTATCTACATGAGGGGGAAATTGACTTCCCGCCCATCATCACCAATAGGCAAACAGCAGCAGCAAAGGCCACATATTGACGACCACAATGATAGCGGGACAGGGCGACTAGCTCAGCCAAAGGAAGCCCCGGCAAGAGAACGCAACACAGCCTATGGGAGCTCTGCCAAAAGGCCTTGAGGCCATAAGCCCCAAACATAATATTCAAGGATAGAGGAAGATGATAAGAAGAAATGGGAAAATAAGCCAACGAAGGTACCAAGATAGAAAGAACAACGCCAATACACCTCCATTTATAGGGGGTTACAACACGGTCATCGAGGCTTTGAAAGATTGACCGACTGATGCAATTACTGCGTCCTTGAAAAACTGAATCGATGGCAGTACTTTCACTCTGAAGATCGGGAAATGATAGTGTATTGGGCATGAGTCTATGAGATATGCCATCTATCATAAAAGATCGCGCCATGATTTGAATCGCCAGTATAATATCGCCATGAGAAGCTCGAGGAGTCAGAGGTCATAGTCATTTCCCATCGCTTCATTTTGAGAAACGCAGAGACTATGTGTACGTGGTGAAATCAGACGGCCTGATTTCTCACTATCAAGCCATCTCGGGAGAATACCTCGAGACCCCGAGGACACGGGGCCATGACTTAGTCTCCTCCCTCGGGGCTCGTCAAGGCCCGATTCGAAGAAGACAGAGGTCGAGGCTAGAACAGAAGGGGAAGTTCCCAAGGCACACGGCTAAGTCTGACAGAGCCGGCCTATCCAGAGCCTATGCCGAAGCATCACATCTGACCATCCTATCTCCATACTTTATAATTAATGCATGTTGTACTATAGCCGGGTTTACCTCCTATATAAAGGGAACCCACACCATTTTGTAAGGAACCGATGTTGCTCCATTTCTCCACAAGTGCAATAATCTCTCTCTCTCTCTCTCTCTCTCTCTCTCTCTCTCTCTCTCTCTCTCTCTCTCTCTCT